>PNEQ01092296.1:0-66485 GCA_003012365.1 Medauroidea extradentata
CGGAAAACAAACATATTTGAAAATAAAACAGTACAATCGTAATTTAATATTAGGCCCAACTTTTCCTGTGCAAATAACAACCTCAATATCACAGAATCAGTCGTAGCTCAGTTGGTTAGGTCATGAACGGAAAAGGGGAAGTGATAGGATAATGGATCAAATCCCGGCCCGAACATACTTTTTTTTTTTTAAGTCTTAAAATTTCTGAAATTTTTTAAGTTAGTAAAATATAATTTTTTTAGTTCTTAAAATATTGTATGCACATTTAATATGTCTAACGAAACATTTTTATGACTAACTAAATATTTGGTACTGCTAACAAAATTCAGCTATTTGCCTCAAACAAATCGAGGGAACAAAATAATTTGGTACGAGGAAACAAATATTTCGTTGCCCCTCTATAAACAAATGATTTGGTTGATTCAAACAAATTTTGTTTGCACCAACAAAATTTTTTTCTCAGTGCAGTGATTATACATGCGACGAAGCCTAGTTTACTCGTAAATTAGCCAGAAAAATTACATGATTATTATTTTTTAAGAACTTCAACTAATTTAATAATTTTGAAGCTTTTTTAAATCATTCTGTTCTCTTGCTTAAGTACTATTGTAACTTTTCTGAATAAAGTAATCCTTGACTTATAAAAAAATCATATGAATACAAGCCACCGTAAAATTTTTATTGCGCTGTTCCCAGAACTTTGTCGTTCGCAAGTAGATCGTTATTTTGCTGCTAGAATTTACTTCTTCGGGACATCTGAAATTAATAAAAAAGGTTAGTAGAGTTTTATAAATCAAAGGTACTCTTTGAAATGAAATAATTTTTAATGAGAGTAAGAAAATGACGCAGCTCGGGCAAAGTTGCCAACAGATAATTTTGTTCTGTAATGGGCACCACTTACTGCTATATCAGTCGGCAGAGTCTTTGGAGAATGTCCTTAGCAAAAAAATATCACATAGGATCATAGGCGCAACTAGAATGGACATTTGGGGAGGGCACAATTCCGTGAATACTGTTATACTCAAACTACCCCTACCTGTAATCAGTAACGTAGTCAGAATTTATGAATTTCAGACGGGGAAGGATGGCTATCATGCGAATATTATAAAGGATCAGCCACCATATCTTCAAGTGGGGGGTCCGGACTTCCTCCCCGGGAAAATTTCGGATTTCAAGGTGCAAAATAGTGCTATTTTAGCAGTTTCCATTGCTAAACATTGAATATTCTACTGGTAACAGTATCACTGTTTATTCAATATTAAATTAATTGTAATTTTTAAGACCTTGGTTGGTTATTTATTTGGGGGGCACGTGCCATAATGCCCCTCCCCCTTAGTTGCGCCTATGCATAGGATAAAACCGTGTTTTACGGCCGAATTAAGAGTCGTCCTTCGAAAGCGCTGCCGACTCCCATATACCTGGCAGCCTCTCCACCTCCCGTACTTCAAAAACGCCGTTTGAGTGATTGTGAACTGACAGGCTGTTCACCTCCATTTTTGGCGCAGATCTGGCAACACTGCACAACATTTTCTCGTTTGTACTGCTCACAGCGAGTTTGGAAACACACGCTCCTATCATTTTTCGACTGTCGTTTGTTTCGTGTTCTGTCGTAAATACTATCAGAGATTAAACAAGGGTCCTTTTACTCTGTGATACCGTGCTTGTTTATTTTAGGAGAAGCAGAGCTTTGGCTGATAGCAATCAAATCCGCACAAACTTTATGCACTATCAGTTAATTTAATTATTGCACGGTGGCTACAAAAAAGCCAGGTCTACAGTAGTTTAATATGAAAATGTACGCATGCAGTTTTGTGAATTGTGAAAAGTAAATAGAATTAACAGAAAATGAGCCAGTGATGGTGTAAGCTGGGAATAGAAAGAACAATGACATGGGATTCAAAAAAAAAAAAAAAAACGTCAGGGATGGGGTGGGATCTCACTAGTATGGGATATTATACTGATTTATTATTTATTCACCAATTAAAGCGTCAAATGGCAAGCAGTCCATTCCCATCCCTGTTTACATCAATATGGTAATTGAATTTCTATATAAAACAAAGCTGAATTATTTTTAACGTAGGCAGCTCTCAATATTATTATGGAGTATTAGGCCCTCAGAAACACATCGTCATAAAAGCTTATAATGTATCAATCATTAGAGGCCAAATTTGGAAAGAATAATCAGTTGTAATGCCAACGTTAGTGATCAGACTTCTCACCTCCCACCAAGGCGATTCCGGGTTCAATTCCCGGCGAAGTTGGTCCCCGGATTTTCACATATGGGAATCGTGCCGGACGATGCCGTTGGTCGGCGTGTTTTCTCGGGATCTCGCGTTTCCCCCGCCCTTTCATTCAGACGCCGCTCCATACTCACTTCATGTCACCCCTCACCAACGCTGAAGACATCGATGTTAAGCGCTGACCAAAATCTCTCACTCACTCACCGTTAGCGGCCTGCCTATATCGCCTTGTGTTAAACTTACTGTAGTTAGAATCCAGATTTTAAATATTATTTCTGCAGTGTGAACATTATCGCGCGGTGGGTACGCTTACCAGCAAAAACAATCCACACATAATGTTTGTCTTCGCTTGTATTATTCTGCAGTTTAAATATGGAAATATGAGTGGTAATCGCAAATAATGATACCTCTTAGTTCGGCGCACATTGCTGAGTTTTTTGGTTAGACACATTCACTAGCCTAAAAGTTCCCTGAAGCATAAAATCGCCAAGCTACGATTAACGTCTTTACTACAGGGTTTGAAAAGTCACAATTTTGAGAACTCTTTAAACGTTATACATAGGGACATGGCATAGCATATCTCTAACAACGGCTTTTGAAAAACGATACTTAAAATTCTCCGTCTCGATACAAATGCAAATAATATTGGTCTGTCACAATTCGGATAGGGCCTCTATATATATATATATATATATATATATATATATATATATATATATACATACTAACTGTCCCTTTGCGGCTTCGTCCGCGTGTACTATAGAAAAGAGTAACTAAATTTTAATAACGTATTAATTGATGGTGTTACTATTTCTCTGTATATCTTTATAACAACAAATACAAACAGCTTTATCCAGTCCACTACGCTGAGGGTACTTTAATTGCAGAACATCTTTGTTTTTAATTCATCTTTATTTCTCTACAAAATAGCTACCCGGCCGCGGCTTTGCCCGCGTGAAATTATGTAATACAAACAGTAACTTTGAATAAAATATGTGATGAAGGCATTTAACAGCTAGCTTACTCAATAACAGTGAACTATAAATTGTCTTAGCTCATTGAAAAGAGCGCACGCAATATGCTCGTATGATGTCATGTCATGTCCCATCGCAAAGACTTGCACAGGATACGAACCCGTAACCCCTCCCACACCACAAACTTTGTACAATACCCGAGTGAATACTTAAAGGCAGGCCGTAATAATACTTTCGTATGTACGGGTCACGGCCGTAGAAGAACAGGTCTGGACACTCGCCTGGATATTTGACCCCCTTGTTGTTTGTCTGTAGTTCGCCAAGTTACCGAGAATATTGTGTTTTATTGGCGCTGATGTTACGGCGGTCGGACTAAACTCCGCCCAATTCCTTTCCACTAAAATAAACAATTTATCAAAACGTATTTTTTATCAATTTACGAAATACTTTCTTCGCTCACAATTTTATGAAAAGGCTCCAGCAATCTTTATTTACTTTATAAATTTAACAATGGAAAAAAGTGGGCGGAGTTTGAGTCCGACCGCCCGGAAACAGCGCCAAAAAGTACGACATTCTCGGTAACTTGACGAACTACAGCCAAACAACAAGGGGGTCAAGCAAAATACATTGTTAGATAGGCGAGTGTCCAGACCTGTTCTTCTACGACCGTTGTACGGGCTACAGTCCAAAGAGGTTTTATTTATGGTGGGTTGGCAAAAAACCCCCGCAACTCCACAGACTTAACTACAAATTATTCAAGACAGGCCATGAGAGTTATTTCGCGTGTACAGGCTATAGTCCAAAGAGGTTTAACTATAAGCAAGAAATAAAAAGGAAACAAATTTTGAACTATTTCAGGTGTTACGAAAGATTATTTTTAAACACGTTTTATTTTTTTTATAAGCTTTCTAGGACGAATTTCCAAAAATTGTTAAATTACTTTTTAGGTATTTACTTATGTTTCATTATAAGACAAAAGCCACCTCGATATCTCTAACGGTTTAGGTGATACGACTGATTAATAAAAAAAACTGTTTTATTTTTTTACCGGCTTTCAAAAACGAATTTTGAAAAATCCTGAAATTGCTTTTTAGGTATTTGCGTAAGCTTCATTTTTAAGAAAAAATCACTTCGATATCTCAGGTGGTTTAAGGCTCGTATTCATGAACGAGACTTTGTTGCAAAGTAGACTTTTAGATTAGCAAAGTCACAGTTTTCCATTTCATAGAAGAAACTTTAAGCAAAGTAAACTTTATGCGAGACTTTCCACCAAAGTCGTCAAAGACCCCGACTTTGGCTGGCAAAGTATACTTTCCTCTGTTTATATATAAAAAATGGAGGTTATGCGATTTGTAGAGGCAATTGAAGATTTGGAAGAAATGGTTGCTATAGCTGCTCCTGTTCCTCGGCGTTTTATCAGGGATCTTAAAGTCCTTTAGAATTTTATAGCGAAAATCATTTCGTGATAAGGTATCGCTTTAACAAAAATGCTGTTTTACAAATCATGAATTTGATTCAAAATGATTTGCGTCACGAAAATCAGAGAGGCCGGCCAATCCCTCCAATTGTACAACTATTTATAGCATTACGTTACTATGTTTCAGGTATTTAAATGCTATATTAACATCAATAATTATTTTTGGTTATGTTGCAAAATGTTTGCATCGAGCCAAAGGAATACATATTATTTTTATGATTAGTTCCGGAAACATTCAACTGAGATTTATCTAACTGCGATGTTCAGTTGTTTTGTTGCATTATGGGGTTTCATGCAGCCAACCTGCTAGTTGAATAGTAACATCTATATTTGCAAAGTTTACTTTACCTAAAGTCTAGCTTTGTCATAGTAACGACTGTGAAATGTATTTTAATCAAAGTTTAACTTTAGGTAGAAAGTTGGACTTTGCAAAGTGCCTGTTAAAGTCTCGTTCATGAATACGAGCCTAAGAGGAAGAGAGGATTTACTGTAAACGAATTAAACGGCTTTTCACCTCCTTAATATAAAAATTTCGAAAAATCCTGAAATTTGTTTCTAGACATTTGTATTTGCGACCTAACGAAGTGAATAAGACGACGATAGCCCGTCGGGCTCGAGAAATATCAAAGATTTACAAAAAATACATTTAACCCCGTTTCACCACCTTAATAGCCGAATTTCAAAATTTCCTTTCTTAGTGTGCGCCTACGCCACAAGGGGAAACTTCCCTTAAAATTTCACGTTTCTAGGTCCAGTGGTTTGGGCTGGGCGTTGATGATGAATGAATGAATGAATGAGTCAGTCAGTCAGTGAGTGGGGCACTTCCTTTTATATATATAGATATATGTATATATAATATATATACGTGTATATATACATAAATATATACACAAATGCATATATACATGATATATATGTATATATATTTATATATTATCGAAACAGGAATTTCATTTTCCAAATCCTCAAAGATTTGAAATCCTTTCAACATGACTTCTAAATCATCTACCACGGCTACGACACAACCAACAACGAACGGGGCATATGTTATCACTACGGGCGAAACTACTTGTAACACATTTGCTTTTATTTCAAAACACGTTACACAGGACATTCAAATTAAGACTCTGCCACGTAGCAAGAGTATTTTGTATAATTTTCAAGCATATGTGAAAACGTTTAAAAAGAATAATATTTTATAAAAATGTGAACTATTTTGATTTCTATAAACTGAATAGGCTTCCGAATAAGCACCAGATCTCTTTCACTTTCAGCTGGTTCGAATGCTGTATCCAGTGGTCAATCAACCACCAAAAGACATCTCTTGCCGAGCAGTTTCCAGTCAACCAACCCCCAAAAGACGTCTCTGCCGAGCAGTCTCCTCAAAATGGCCAAAATTGGCTTTTCCTACTACTATATCTGTAAAATTAACAAACTGATTCGAAAAACACTACTATAAGAACAAGCGTTTGACTTTCAACTATCTATCTATAAATAAAATAATGTGGTCACCGTTTAGAGTCCCATAAGAAAAAAGATAACAGTAAACACTGCACGTCAGCTGAGTAGCTTGCGCGGAGAGGCGATAATACATTTCATACGCCGGTTAGTGGGACTCTTATCGCTCCTGCCTGGCACACACAAATGCTGCCCTCTAGGGAGACCCCTTAATATCGGGTGCGCCGTCACCTAGACCGCGGGTTGAGATGTTATGCAACCCGGCAACTACTCTTTGGAACCTGCGACATGTTTGTACTAAGAGCTGTAGTACGACTGGGTCGCACACCTTCTCAATCTGCAGACTTAGATAAAGCATCCGATATTCCAAGGTAATGAAATATGTTTTCATCAGTAAGTTGACAGTAGCACATGTTATAACCAAACTAATATTTATCACGTTGTTCTGCGTCAGGTTCCAGATGTATTACGAAAACTGTTAAAATCAGGTCGTACAACGTCGCAAATTGTTGTTCAGATATAATAACTATGTGTAACTTGAAATTAAGCTATATCATTTTCTAATATTTCACAATTTACGCACGCTTTTTGAATCTCGTATTTAAAGTTTTAACTTTAAGTAACATTTTTTACGCATTCAAGAAGGTGAAATTTATAATAATTTAACTAATCTAACTTAGGAAATGGAACTCGACAGCTGTAAACAGTAGTTATCGGCGCAGTTCACCTCGCGTCTTTTTTTTTTTATTTTAATATTTGTACCAGATACTTTTTTCTTATTTTAGACATAAATTGTGATTAAATCGTCCTCTTAGGAAATTTTTGTTTCTCTCATAGTTTTTGCGTAATGAGTTGTAAACGTCAATATTTAAACTTTACGGTTTTATGTATGCCACTAAAACCAACTGACTTACTAAGCGGAAAAAATTCACAGTGTATAACAATGTTGTAGGCTATGATTTGACATTTTATTTAAAAACAAAAAAATATTTAATATTTTTGTATTTATTAAAAAAATTCTGAACTATTCAATGAAAATATAAAATTTTAATATTTTTTAAATACAAAAATTTATTTTTATATGCGTCAAATAATGACCTACAACAATATTATACACTGTGTATTCTTTTTGGTTTGGTATTTCAGTTGGTTTTAGTGGCGTACATAAAACCGTATGCTCAATACGCAGAAACTATGAGAGATACAAAAATTTCCTAAGAGGAAGATTTAGTCACAATTTATGACTAAACTGAGAAAAAAAATATGCTGTACAAATATAAAAATAAAAAAGACGTTGAAAACTGAGGTGAATCGCGCCCTTAACACGCAGCGCGGTAACTTCGAAGGGCAGACAAGAACCCGGCGGATTGCCGCTGCAATGTTTATATACAGTAAACTTTTATCTGAACTCAATATTGGGACCTCAATACTACCCATACGTCGTCCGAGATAACTGATTGCGCGAGATTTTTAAGTCTAACGACAATTATCAAATGTACAGTTTTGAAAATGTTATAATTTTGGTGAAAAGTAGTTTAAATCTGAACATAGCTATTAGATATCCTAGATTTCTTAACAACTGTTTCGCTGTAATACTGTATATTAAAGGCGAGTCTGGAAGAATTTTACGTTGTAAAGGCTTGAAAAAAAATCGGTCAAAAAAGTGTATTCAATTTGTCTGCAAATTGTCGATGTTTCTCAAATGTGTGTGCTGTGCATATCTCACCAGTGTTTGTTCGCAAGTACATAGGTCGGCTTAACATTGACACAGCCAGGTGTTTAACCAGCTTTATTACGGCATCTAATGAAGTTTGTGGCCCACATGCTGTTGTCTTCAGGGGCACAATAATGACGTTGACACGCAGGGTAACCCCCCTCCCCCTCACCGGCTTAACTCTACTTCTCTCTCTCACACACACTCTTTGTCTTTCCTCTTATTCTCAGCTTTTCTTGTATCTTTTCACAGCCTCTTCTTCCCACCTGCATTTCGTTTACTTTAAAGCACAGCTGTGGTAAACTAAACACGATCCCTCGCGGATTGCATGATACTTACATAGACTCGTAAAAAGTAGGAACTAATTTTCCAGAGTTAAAAACATGGTGAATGATAGCGTCACGGTATTCAAAAGTAAAGAAAGAAAACTCTTTTACCTCTGGGTTCCGGCATCTACTTCATATTATTTTCAAACGTTTTAGCCTTTGGTTAATATATTCACATTTGTGTACAGATATTTTACTCTTGAATTGAAACCAGATTTTTTTTTAGTTTTACCCTTGGATAAATTAGTTACGTTGAGGTTCTTATGGAATGGTGATGAACGTGAGAAAGTTTAACATTTATTTTGTCATTAAGATTATACAAAAGAAACGTTTACATATAAATACATTTCATAATAATTTATAATTCAAACGTATAATTTCCGTCTTGCTGAACATTCTGAGTTCACTTATTACTACTTTTCGTTAGGATCACATCATGTGCTTCACTAATTGTATATGTCATGGTTACTAGATGACTATAAAGTATTTGAACTTATTTCTCATTTAGGTAAACTTCGACTAAAATCGGTCAAATAAATAACTAAAACAAAATGACAGTATCCAAGCATAATTAAAATTTTAATTAAGTTAAACATAAAATTTTATGTGTTTTTCTAACTTTTAACAAAACTTTCTGAAACATTAAATTAATTTTCCTTAGTGAAAAAAAGAAAAACTGTTTGGGCAGTGTAATATGACACTACAAACCATCCGCGAGGTTTAAACAAAATAATTTACGTAAAAATTAACAGACAAGGCAACGCGGCATCAGTCACGATATATTATAACACTTACAAGTTTAGTAATATCCTCGAATGTTATATAAACATTTACTTTTACTAATTTTTATTTCCATTTGTCAGTTGGAACAGTATTACCGGCTTATTTAATAATTCTTGTTGAAGCCTTTCTTTATCTTCTCTATTCCACTGATAAAACAGAGAAGGGAGATGTTTTTCACAGTTGTTTAATTGTGTTTACCCCCTTGACAACAGAGTAATCGTGTTATTTTTTAAACGCTTCTTGCAATGGGGCAAGTTACAAGTCTAATACGTATTTTGAACATACGCCATTGCAGCAAACGGTATGTCACAGAAAACCACAGAATACACGCAGACAAACAGACAAGCAAACAGCCAAAAGAAATGTATTCGTAGTTGGCATGCATAGAACAACATAAGCAATTCGGCAAGGATTTCAGTCAGTCAGTTGTCTATTGTTTTGTTTTTTGGCCATTTACTGATGGAATTTCTTTCCTGGAATTATCTAACCACAAACATCGTTGATTATTTTTCTGCGCCTGTGTGTTAGTTTGTGTCGTTTTAATTACTTGCTTTGTTGTTTATAACTCACTGACCGAATTTCTTGCCGAATCTCATATATTTTCAGTTGTTTGCAGCTGCCATTGATTCCTTTTGGTTGTTTACTTGTCTATTTATCTACGTGTATTCTGTGGTTTTCTGTGAGATACCAATTGCTGCAATGTCGTATAATCTAAACACTTATTTGATTTGTAAGAGTAATTCTCTTCGAAGTAAAATGTGCCAAAACCTCTACAGTCTGCTACAGGTAACTAAAAAAAATATACGAACCTCCTCCAGGCCACTAGAGGCTATTCATGGTAACGTGACCCTCATTTTAAGGCATTTCTACTTTCTCCTTTTCAGCCATTTTGTATGTTTCCGTCATTTGTTTGAATTGATATATTAAGTGAAGAGATTTTGGTCAAGCACTTAACACCTAAACCTTTAGCGCTGGAGAGGGGGGACATGCTGTGAGTATGGAGCAGCGCCGGAATGAAGGGGCGGGGGAAATGGGAGATCCCCGAGTAAACCAGCCGGCACAATTAAAAAATTTGGGGGCCGACCCCTCCAGGAATCGAGCCCGGATCACCTTGGTGAGAGGTGAGTGCTCTAGTAGCTGCCCCTTACATAGTAGGTAATTTAACTAACAAACACAGAGTAGCCTATCTATTTTATCGTTATAAAAATGAACTTCTAACTCATTAAATTGTTTATTAGTTCGTTATTCTTTACAAGACAGCCATCGAATTCGAAACAAAACTACTCACTGTATTTTGAACAGCCTAAATTTCTCCGTGTTTACTGGGATTGTACCTCCCTCCCCTCTGAAGTACAGCCAGCGACAAACTACGTGCATCGCTCCAAGAGTATTAAGTCTGAAGTGACAATGCTGTATCAGCATATTATTAGTTCCCGGACATGATGCATGGCATTCGCCCCATCCCCCTCTCATTTTACTTGCTTCATCTTCGCACAAATTTTTTCCTCGTCAGCTTTAACACCGCTCCACGCTCCTACAAGACACCCTGAGGTTACGTAATCACATCGCGTGTTAATATACAATGAACCCTGACTAGACGCTGGAGTATAGTAGCACAAATGGCGCGCCTAGTTGAAAGTTTGTGTGACAGCCAACACAAAATATACTAGGGGGACTGGTTGGCGTTTCTATTGAACCATTACACTCGACAGCCACTGAAATGTATCTTAACTAATGAACTAAATGAAATGAAAACAATTACACGCTTGACGCATATAAAAATCAATTTAAAACCGTATTTTATATATTTAAACAAATTTCAAAAAAAAAAAAATATTTATTTTTTTTACTTTTAGCAATTTTTAAAAACCAAAAATATTTTGCAAAGTGTTTTTATGTATGTCCTACAGCATCGCAAAACATGTATATTTGCATGTGAATTTTTTTCGATTCATTACGTTCGTTAGTTTTTACGGCTTGTTAAAACGAAAACGTGCAAATTTTGACATTGAAATTCCATAATGGGAAAACTGGCTGAGCTAATTTATTTTTTGTAAGAGGAAAATGTACTCCCTTGTAATGTCTACAAAACTAACACTATTAAATACAAATATAAAATTACGAGTTTTTCTCCTACTTGAACTCCCTTAGTTTCACTTGTAGCCAGCCGTCTAAGTACAAGCCGTATGTTTGAGACGTGTCTCCTGTTTGCGGACTGCCTTGAAAGAACGAATCGATAATTATAAAAATAACGGTTTATTTTGGTCTCGTATGAAGTCTGTTCACAAGTTCTGTATTTTCCTACAAAAATGCCGATGACCAACATAACAACAAATGTAATTTATGTGCCAGATTGGCGTGTGTTTTAAGTAAAAGTACATTTAATTTTTGTTCGTAAACTTAACTATCATAATTCACTCTTTTAAAAAATTAAACAATGTAAACTTCTTTAAATAAGTTTAGTTACTCACTTAACTAACACACAAATTTTTTGACATAGTGTAACATATTGTCTCCATATTCTCGCATTAGGTATTTTAATGAAACATGTTTAGCTGATTTCATTTTTCCTCTGTCGCATTTCTATTTTATGAACCGTTATTTTATAATACGTTAATCATAATAAAGTTTATCTTCGGGTGCATTTTCTCTGTGCGAAAATTCTAGTAGTAGCTCCTGAAAATTAATAATAACTGAATTAAGAATAAGTTCTACATTATAAGAATTAAATTTAAGGGATCGAAAATAAATGAATAGTAGGAAGGACAGCGAACATTTTAGACTAATGATGGAACATGAATTGCAGTTTTGGTATAACTTATCTTGAAGCATCCTATTGCCAGGCCGTCGTTTCTTGCTGACGAGTTCTCCAGTAAATGTTTATACTCCGAGCAGAATTACTGACAACGTAGCAAGTTCTGGATTTTCTGGTGCTTGGTACAGTAAACCAAACGTCATGGGATCTATTCTACAGCACGTTTGAGCATTTGTGATATTGTTTATGTCTCTATGTAATTTCCAGCGTAGTATTCTGTTAGTTGCTCTCAATCTCATTCGCACAATAACTGCCTTTCTTACTTGAAATGAACGAGAAGACCTTTACAAACAGAGCTTAATACGTAACTAAATAACAAAATTATTATTTGATAATTACACGTTTTTCAGGCGAATAAGTAGAACTCCATAAAAAAAACCTTCAGAGACTGTTTTCACATAAGTTTCGAGCAAAAACATTGTCCGAGTGACCGATTTTTGGAGCGCCATTTCTAATGTGGAAATTTCTTACATTTGTATACAACGCAGTAGGTGAGGCTATACGAATGTTCAAGAACATCAAAGTTTTTTTGGACATACGCCATTGAGGGCGAATGTAGCAGTAATGCAGAAAAACCCACAATAAATCAAAAAACAAAGGAAGAAAAGCCAGTAAGCTGTGGTCAACAAACATAAAGCATACAGATAATTCCTAAATTGAATTAAGTCATGTCCCAGAAGACGATACAAGGAAAAAACAGATATAAAAAAACAAAATTAATTCCTAAGTGGATTATAGGCAACTGGAGAAGGACGACACAAAAAAAATAAAGAAGAAAAAATAATAAAAAAACCAACAAGAATGGGGTGTGCGAAAAAGGCACCAAACGGATGAACGACGACAACACGAATAACGAGAGACACAAATGATGTGAACACAGGCAAGACACAACACAGACAAAAAACAGACGGAAAATTGTAGGCTTCTCAAGACGACAACAGATGACTAAATTCCTTTCAAGAATTATCGGTATGGTTTATGTCTGTTGACTACAGCTTACTGGCATTCTTTCCGTTGTTTTTTTTTTTTTTTAATTGTGGGTTTTTTCAGCAATACGGCAACATTCGCCCGCAATGGCACGTGTCCAAAAAAACTTGGATGTTCATAATACGAACCCATTACAGGACTCGGTCAAAGATCACACGAATGCTTTAAATCTGGCCAAATACTTGCTTTAGAAGTTATTGACGAGCTAGAATGGCTGATGTCCTAATTGATTCCTGCGACGTCAACATTATTTCAACGTCCTGATATGAGATGGGACAGTGGTAAAACACTGGACTCGCGTTCAGCAGGTCGCGCGTTCGATTCCCCGTCCATCCATCCTGCTCTTTGTATTCGATGGTTTTTCGACATAACTCCAGGCGAAATGATTCCTTTCTACAAACTATAGCCTATTCCTTGTCTATTTTTGTTTGCGATGCTAGTACTGACTGCAATAACCGTGCTGTAGACGAAACGTTAATGTGCATGCACCACGTCTAGGCGGAAGGTTTCTTCCGGGATAGTGGGGAAACCTGGAAACCTAGGAGAGAAGGAAAATGACTGTGCGCACACAGCACAATCACTTCCGTTCGTAGCAAAAATACCAGTCACCGCGAACAGTCTGCATGGGTTATGTTAGTGGGGACAAGAGTAGAGTGATTCAAATGTTGCGATGCAGAATCTGCCAAAGATTTCATGATTTTACGTCTTGCGAAAGAAACGGAAACAACACTTTATTACTGGTGGCGTTTTATGTCGTAAAGGGGTTAACTCAACAGCCCTGGTAGATAGACTAATGTCCAGACCTGTACTTCTAAGACCATTGTTGTGATATTAAAAATAGTCAGTTTAAAGGACGATTCTTAAATAATGTGATACATAGAGCAAGCATTATTGTGACCACGGTCTTAGAATTACAGGCCTGGACACTAGCCTATCTACCGGTGCTGTTGAGTTAACCCCTTTATGACTGAGAGCGCCAATAGTAATGAAGTGTTGTTTTAACATTGCATTACAACGTCGCACTACCATTGCTCCTAGCAGCTCCGACATGAACTTGCTACTCGTAGCTCCATTTACGCCATGTTAAAACAACACCAGGGTGCCAGTGGTTCCAATCAGTCATACGAGGGTCTATTTTAAACTCCAAGTGTTCAGAAGTGATCCACTATGGCCGTAATTGTGACTGTTATCCCCTATTTCTTCATTGTGACAGTTACAAGTACACATTCTGTTTGTGCGATTAATTTAGAATCACCGTGTATTTTATTAAAATAGAAGTCTCCAAATATATTACCTCTTAGTATCATTGGTTCATTTTTAAATTACTATTGCCTTTAACTTGAATCCAATTCACAGGAAACAAAATAAGTTACCACAATTGTAAACACTGAATGTGCGATGATGCTGGTGCTGTTTCCTGTGTGTCCATCCTAATTTTATTGTGATTAGCATTATTAGTTTAGACCACGGTCGTAGATGTACAGGTCTGGACACTAGACTATCTGCAATTTTATTTTGATTCAACCCCTTGTTGTTTGGCTGCAGTTCATCAAGTTACCGAGAGTGTTGGGCGTACTTGGCGCTGCAATCAGGACGGTCGGGCTTAAACTCCACCCACTTCCCTCCCACTTTTTTCCAGTGGTTACATTATAAATTAAATAAAGATTGCTGGAGCCATGCTTTAGGATTGTGAGCGAAGGAAGTATTTCATAAATTAATTAAAAAATGCATTTTGATAACTTGTTTATCTTTATAATGTAAACACTGGAAAAAGTGGAAGGGAAGTGGAAGGGGTTTAAGCCTGACCGCCCTGATTGCAGCGCCAATGATGCACAACACTCTCGGTAACTTGGTGAACTGCAGCCAAACAGTAAGGGGTCAAGTTTCCAGGCGAGTGTCCAGAGCTGTTCTTCTACGGCTGTGGTTCAGACAAATGTTGGAGAGGATCATTCTAAAGGATCGTTGTATATTCATTGCCCAGTATACTGCAGTTGTGTTTTATGCTCCCGTAGCTCGAAAACCGGAAGTTAGGACTTAATACGTAATAATAAGAATTTCAAACATTTTTCCGGATATGTTCTCAGGCAATGATATAGCTGTTTGTTCTTTTTCTTTGGCCGATAGTTTTATCGTGTTTGTTTTCTGAGTAATAATATAGCTCATTAATTTTCATTTTACAAAAAAAAAGTCAGCCAGTTTTCCCATAATGGTAATTATAAACCAAAATTTACATTTTTTTAAAGTCATATCCACCGTGAAAATCAGTTAGCATAATGAAATTAAAATATTCACATTGAAACGTTTGACGTACATAAAAACTTTTGTACTTTAAAAATGCTGAAATTAGTTGTTTGCAACTTTTAACAAATTTTTTAAACTCAACATTTTGTAACGAGTTTTTATATACGTCAAGCAGTAGCACTTGACATTAAGACTTAAAGTGAATTATGCCATTATTTAATTTTTTCACGGTGGATTAGAACGAAAAACACGCACATTTTGAATTTGAAATGCCATTATGGGAGAACTGGATGAGCTTTTTTTTTTTTTTTTTCGTCAGGGGAAAGTGTGCTTTCAAGTAACGTATTTGAAATTAACACAATTTCTAACAAATATAAATTTACAATATTTCTCTAATTTAACACCTTTAATGTGAAACTAAAGACATATCGTGATAGTAAAACTTTCTTAATATGTTCCACAAGTCTACAAAGTCACCAACTTCAGCGCAGCTGTTTGTACATCTCTTTGAGAAAGAAATTTTTTCTTCCTAACGAATATTAATGGAGAGTCGGGGTTAATTTGCGAGATAGCTAGCAATAGTTTTTTAGCCTCTAGATTCAACGATAGTGGTCAGGATGCTGCGAAGAAATTACTACATTTACACCTGATGTTAAGTTAATACACTAATATTTGGAATTGCACAATGTTGAACAACAGCGCAGAATTGGTATACTCTTTTTGTAGTCTTATGTTAACACAAAATTATGTTAAGAGAATTTAACTCCGTAACACGTTATTTGAATAATCTATGAAGTTATTGTGCAACGCAAATGTCTGCTGGAAAACTATAGTTTATGAAAGTTACGCAATTTACGTGAGCCATATCGCAACATCAGAGACAGTTACTACCAATATTGTTATTATATAATGCATTGTGTTAGCTATGAGTGAAGGAATTTATTTTACGCACACATTCCAAACGACGTCATACACACCAGGTGAGGTAGCACCACGATAAATGGATAATTTCTCACGTGATATAATTACAAGATCAATGTGAATATAAAATGACTCTAAATTAATGGAGCATTTCAATTACAAATGCTTGAACACATTTAGAATTAACTAAATCACACTGATTATAACGATAATTATAGAACAACTTCTTGAAACAATGTAACGGTAGCACATCTTCTGATACTACAAACCTCCAGTTCAACTTATGATACTAATATCTGGGCGATTAAATCCACAATTTTCATGCACATACATGACACACGAGTCAGAAAATATTATTGAACAAATTGCATGTCACGCCTCCGACAAACAGGAGGCGAATGCTTAAATTATTACGACATGGACATGTGAACTAAATTAATATAGTTATCAGTTCCCCGTTAATTTTTTGTGAAGTTTGTCTACAGTATTTATTTAACTGTTCAGTAGTGCTAGAAATTAAAATTGTATTGTTTACATTTTGAAATGAACTGCTTTGAAGCTTGGTGGTTGTCACAGTGAATGAGGTAACAAGGAAGATGTTTTATTTAAATCACTTTCTTGATCAAGCGATCATATTTTAACAGTACAAGGTAAAAAAGCAAGAGATATCCCGAATAAAACATTTTATACTGCCATGACTCATCCGAAGTATTCGATTTTTATGTAAAGCTACGAGAATTCGTGGATGTTATATATTACAGATGTAACATTATCATAACAACTATGCAAGATTTTGTAATAGTGCTGCGCCTATAGGCTTGTCACAAACATATTTACCCAAGTAGCAAGGTTAAAATATTGAATAAAATTTGGTCAGTATTTAACGGCAAGGTTTTCACCGCTGATGAGGGGTGATATGAGAAAAGTACGGAGCAGCGCTGAAATAAAGGAGCGGGGGAGACATAAAACCCCCGAGTAAACCCACTGACCATAAGCAATGTCCTGTCACGATTCCCACATGAGAGAATCTGAGTTGATCTCACCTGGCAGGAAATCGAAAACCAATGAAAATAACCTGGTAACGTAGAGAAGTTTAACTTCATGTGAGTCACGTGTAACAAAAGCTACAAGAAAAATACACGAAGACCAGATTATTTGTGTGTAAAATCGTAAAAATAAAAAATTCTGTTCTTATGAGACTTTTCGACCCGAATTATTATGGCGATTCAGTGTGTCTGTATCTGGTGCATTTGGTAATACAAACTTCGCCGAACAACCTTTAGCCACCAACATCATTTTCATCATACGAGAGTACCTGATGAGTGAGCAACGAGATATAAGGTAAATGGAGGCGTGATACACAGACATCTCGTCCTCTTGTAATAACTTAAGTGTGGGAGAAAGTGAAGAGAGGGTGGGCTGGCGGTTTTTGTCTCGCCCCTGCTTCATTCCTGGCAACCCCCCCTCCCCCAGCTTCATTCGTGGCACTGGTGGTTAGCTTAAAAGTAATCTGCGTGAGCGCAGCGGTTTGGTCTTCGGCATTCTTTTGAGTCGGTGGCGTCTCTCACAGGGCCATTTGTGTTTCTGTTTGCCAGTAAACTATCTCTCTCTCTCCCCTCTTCTTACCTTTACGTGTCCGCCTACTTGGCGTTAAGTAATGCGATGGAAAAGGTATGAAACATGCATTTTATAAATATTAGACATGATCTCAAGTAATCCCTTACGAAAATTTAACACACTTCAAACTAGCTAACCATGGTAGTTCATAATGTTAATCACTCTATACGCATTACTTTCCAGCCTTCCAACAAAGCTTAGAAACGTCTTTGTCTTCTCATACTTCCGTTTGTAAGATTGTACAAGCCCTATACTATGCATTAACTTCATTGAATGCTTACCACAAGTTAAATGTTGATAGTAGCCAAAAACGTATTTTAGTCAAAGAAGTACGACAAAGACTTTGAACTACTTCTCAGTGCATTACGCGTAAAGGCTATGGTGGACTTAATGTGTGTACCTGTGTCGTACTTACTGCTCCATTGCTTCCAGGTCTTAGACGCTAAAGATAAAATCCTACCACGTCTGTTGCTTCTTTCGGAGATTCTTCTCAGAAGAATCCTCGGACACTTAAATTTAAACATGTCTGAATCTGCGAGCACCGAGTCATCTTGTGGTTCAGAGCCCATTATACCGACGTTCCATAACCATGATACGCACTGTACCACGAACATACTCGTCATATTTTCAACTCAACTTTGCAAGTTCCGCTCTAAAAGATGGTAGGAATACGTCGCAAATTCTGTACAAAGATATTTAAGAGTTTTGAAAACCTAATACATTTTATGATGTTGCAAGCTTTTACCGTTGACGTTTTCAAGCTTCGTTAGAATTGGGGCTTATAAAATAAAATAAATGAGCTGAATTAAGAGTTATACGTTGCTTACATACTTATCAAGGATTATCTTTGAAGCTTTAAATAAAGGCAAAATGCCTGTTCTCCAGTTGATACTCTAGATATATACTAAGTGTGTAAAAATCTTGATACTGTTGCATTAGCAGCAAATATAGATTAATATCTAACATCAAAATTGTTCCGTTTCAAATAGCGTTATTCTCCAACAGCTGCCCACTTTAGGCCACTGGTCCGTGTAATACTGATATTTTTACAATATTATGAAATTATAAAAGGGAGAATGTTTCGTAAAACCATTTCACAAGGGTCCGCGGTGGCCGAATGGTGCTTAGTTGGTTGAGCGACCGACTTATATACGAGGGGTTCTGAATTCGATTCCCAAGTCTGGCTGGATGTAAAATTTGTGTTTGTCCGTTAGAATCATTTCAATTGTATGAGTCAACAAAACTGTCGCAGCTGGGGAATTGTCTAATGATAAAGCTGTAAAGGTGGGATATTTTGCTCGTTGGTGATGTCGAGACCTCGCCAAGGAGCCTAACATTAAACATAATGGTTAGACCGTTCGCCTCCCACCAAGGCGATCAGGGTTCGATTCCCGGTGGGGTTGGTCCCCGGATTTTTGCATGTGTGAATCGTGCCGGACGATGCCGTTGGCCGTCGGGTTTTCTCGGGGATCTCTCGTTTACCCCGCCCTTTCCTTCCGGTGCTGCTCCATTCTCACCTAATGTTACCCCTCCCCCCCACCAGCGCTAAAGACCTCGATGTTAAATGCTGACCGAAATCTCTCACTCACTCACTATTTCACAGATTATTAGAAAGTTGTTTTTACTTTGTAGTCCAATTGTCTTCAAAGCGAGCCATTTTAAAATTTTGGCTAACCATTCAATTTGAAAAAAGTTTATTAATGTTGATAATTAGCCAAAATTAAATTTTTTATCATTCAAAAAAATTATGGTTCATAATAAGTAACGATAATAATCTGTCCAGTGGTGTTCGCCGTTATGGTGCGAGTTAATCCCACTGAATAGGTGACGTCTTTCGATGTGAGACCCGCATAGGTACTTCGTCCCCTTTCGTAAATTTTTTTGAATGAAATTCTAAGACAGATCTGTCGCAGAACGTACAGCTGGTAAGCACAAGGAGTTTTTTGTAAAATTGTCGTTTGTAGTAAATCAAAGTAAAACTGTTTCTATTCACGTTAAAAATATTTTGCAAGGAGAAATGATGTGTCGTAAAGTACATAAAAAATTTTATTTCTCTGATTCAACATAAATTACTAATTTTGACACGATTAGGCTAATGGACATGCCTTTAAAACACTGTTTCCAAACCTTGACAAATGTATTTATGTGCAGAAATAAATAGTACCACCAAAAAAGTCACTACTGTAAATGTTTAAATTTCAAGCTATTTAATCATAGTGCGTTTCGAAATCTTATATGGCGAATCCTATGAGGCCGTAAAAACGGGAATGAATTGTAAAATGCTTTTACAGTCAAAATATAAGTACATCTTTCAGATACGTTTCAACGTGATCACTACGCAGATTGAGACACCTGTAGTGCCGGTACACGAGCTTTCCAATATCCTCTGCAAAGAAAGTTGCCTCCTGCATATTGCATCTTACGCTTAAACATTTTGGGCGTGGTATGCGATATGAGGTGCATAAAATATTTCGATTGCAGTTTCGATTCTTCGTCGGATGCTGATGATGCGATAGCAAGCAAATCGTAACATAACACTATTGTTTATCCCCTTTCCTTTAACCCCGTTCAGTGGCCAAACCAATACATCAGTTGAGGTGTGGTTACAGGCATGTCAACATGTCTGCGACAGTTAAGTGTACGACCAAAGGCGAGCTGCGTGGAGTTATTCTATTTTTACGTGCTGAAGGGCCCAATGCAGCAGAAATCCATAGCATAATGAGCGTTGTGCACGGTGAAAACTTTATGAGTGATGGCGTGGTGTTAAGAGTGGTGCCGAAAATTCCTCAAAGCCGTACTGACGGTCATGACAAAGATGGCCAGGGAAGGAATTCAATAGCGACAGATGAATTGGTGCAGCGTGTGGATACTGTTGTTCGTGAAAGACGCCAATTCACGATTACAGAAATGTCCTAAGTATTTCCGCACATTTCACGGTAAGTTGTGTACACCATTGTTGCAGGTAAGCTGGGATGCAGCAAACGTTGTGCACGATGTGCACCTAAGATGTTGACTGACCTCAACAAAGAGCTGCGAATGGCATCGGCATTATCACTCCTGCAGCGGTAAGCAGACATCGGATAAAAGTTTTTGAATCAAACTGTGGCAGGAGATGAAAAATTGATTCATTTAGACGATGAAGAAATGAAACGCCAATCCCAACAATGAATGCATAATCATTCTCCAAACAAGCCGGAAAAGTTAAAACAGACATTCGGCACCAAGAAACTGAAGGCTGCAGTATTTTGGGATAATCAAGGAACACTAACGATTGATTTCATGGAGCCGGGGACAACCATCAATGCTATACTTCGAGACATTATGAAGGTTACGGCAATTCATCCACAGCAAACGGAGAAGAATGCTGACATCGGTTGTTGTGTTGCTTTATGACAATGCCCGACCGCATAGTGTTGCCATAACCCAAGCACTGCTTGCATGTTTCCGATGGGAAGTGTTTTATCACCCTCCATACAACCCAGACTTGGCACCGTGTGACTCCGCCCTTTCCCGAAATTAAAAAAGTGCCTGAGAGGAAAACACTTGCAACAGCAATGACGAACTGTGGGACTGTGAATACTTGGTTCAATAGAGATGCGGCAGCTTCCCTTTCAGATGATATTGGAAAGTTGGCGCACCGGTACAAGTGTCTCAATTGAGCGTTGATTATGTTGAAAAGTAATTGAAATATGTAGGCTTACGTATATGTTGATAGTAAAAGCATTTTACAACGTGTTCGCGTTATTTTTAAAGAATAATAAATCCCACAAGTTAATGGAAACCTGTTAAAAAATCCAATAATGCTAAAAATTATAGTTATTCAAATTTTCGAGGAAATCTAACACTGGAGTGATGAAGTTATCTTTAACTGTTTCTTGCGCATTTAAAGTGCTTCTTCTGTCTTCTTTGGCTGCCTGTAGTATCTGGGTTGCTCCTACAACAATTTATTGTGTAGAATAAGTAACGAGCATTTTTCTTTTACTGAAGGTTTCGTTTACTTCTACAGTACCTACAACCAAACAGGACTGTTGTCCCTGTTTTAACAGAAGTATGATAACTACATTATTACTTTTTTTTAATGCACCATAAAACGTTTATTTGAGCTTTATAATAATAGGCACGGCTGACTTTAGGAACGCTTCCGTCTGATGCAGAGACGTAGCCAGAAAGGGGAGGGGTTCACGGAATCCAATACATTCCCCACTTATCTTAAATAGCACCATTCTGCACCTTGAAAATCCACATTTTCCAGGGGAAAGACACTTTGGGCCCCACACTATATTCGGTGGGTCAGTGTTACTCTATAACATTCCCAGTTTTGGGACACCACCCCCCTCCTCCCTGTCGTAGGCTCTGTATGAAGTCTGGTTTAGAAACGCGCCAGCTAAAAGCGCTAGGAAGTTCACGCCTTTCAGATCTGGACAGCAGAATGTGACATTCTTGCGTACCGAGACCATAGGAAATTATCGTTAGTCCCGATGACCAAGGGCAAGCAGGAAGGAGAGAGTCGGTCAGTGTTTGCGTTAGATACGCCGGGAAAGGCTACACGTTGAGGGGCGTACATGAGAAGAGGAAGGGGATAGGTAATTAGCCCGCCACTTTGAGAAGTTCTTCCCCACAGGAGACGCGACGTGTGATGGGAAGGATCGCGCCGAGAGCAATTACTGCGAATGAAACGGCTCCTTGCGTATAGGGTAGCTGTTCCCTCATCACCCACATTCCCACTCCACTCCCCTCCAGCCGCCGGCTGTTTCGTGTGCCGCGGGTCAAACCCACCTAACAGGGCGAGGAAATAGGTTTTCCACGTCCTCTTGTCCGAGTTCTTTCCGAACCCGCGAGAAAGAACGAAATTATGTTGGCTTTGGACGTTTTTAAAAGTGGTTTATCAAATCCAGACAAAAGAATAACAAGGGATGGTTACTATCTGCTATATAGGACAGTTTGGGAGTTAGTCTCGAGCAGGCATTTCTGTTTTTCAAGCTATACTAGGCCTATACATCAGAAATAATACATATCCTTGGTAAACGCGCAGCTGCATTTTTATTTAACATTTGCAGAACAAGTGTATTATGAAGCGTTATACTAAATCTGATAGAATCAATACTATTTTTAATATTTATAAAATGCATCACGTTGGAGGTTCACTGAGCACTTTTGGAAGACCAGTTTAGTTATACGTCTTGTCAGTTGTGCCTAATTCTGTCTAGTATTAAAGCTAATATTTCACATAGCTAATTACGGGCCTAAATACAATTATCAAGAAGCACATAAATCATTACTAACACTAATATTTTTACTGAACTAGTTAATCTAACAATACATTAAATATAAACCAGATTTCAGACGAGCAGTTATCAGGATAAAACCGTATGATAAGAAGGTGACATAGAGACCTGGGACTGACCCTGCTGTTTTTCTCACAACAGAACTCGCGCCGCTTAAGGGTTCCACATATCTGCCTGTGATTTGCGTGACCGAAATCTCTGAAGGAGGGAAAAAAGTTAGATCGTACTTATTTACCAAAAGCTTCATCACATCTACGCGCAGGGCACTGGACTGGCATACAATCATCATGAATGTATACGCGACTGCGCTTAACCACAATGCTGCAGCTATATTTCCTTTTAGATACCTAGTGGAACGTCTTTGAGAAACTCTGCCAAAACCGGTTCCAAAAACAAAAGTTACCAGTCAGCATTTAAACAAGCAGTCAACAAAAATAGCAAAATTTAATTGTAATATACAACATCAAAGATTACTCGAAAACTGTTGGGGTTATGGTTTTTACACCAAATGACCTATTTTTAGTCAACTGTGATAATCCCTCAATAAATAAAATTTCAAATATGACTGCACGTAATCAAAAATGTCTCTGAATAAGGCTGTAAACTGCGCCCAGTTTAAAGTTTTTTTTTTTTTTGTAAAACATTTTTTACTTACACAGTACTGAGGAATTCCGCAATCCATCATAATTACTGTCTTTAATATTTGTACTAAACCAGTGCTTGAAGTCAAATTTCAAATATTTGTATCGACTTTCGGGTTAACTTCCGACCCTATGTAGCTGCAGCTAGTCTTCTCGAGTGTACGTCACATGTTTCACTGAAATATTGTCCTAGCACTCTGTATTTAGAGACAACTTCTACATAATAGCACATACGGAAAGTAATCTAATTTTTTAAAATCTACATACAGAATTTACACGTGTTAACTTTTCCTAAATCGTTTCCAATATGTGAGCAGTAACGATTTCTTTTAGCCAGTGCAGTACACAGTTACTGATATACCGACAGATAGCCTTGTGAATCACACAAGAGCATACAAATATAAGCATGTGCTTCCTACTGTTTGCTGTTCTTGAGAAGTAGTATAATGTGTTTCCTGGTCTTGCTTGTAAATTCCCGAAAACCTACTATACTCTGAACGCTTCACACTCGTTTTGTTATACTATAACCCGTCGTATGAACAAACTAAAGAACAGGCTGAACTGATTTTTTCTTGTAACCGTAATTTTCTCAGCTTGGCTGAGCTGTCACTAATTCTGATAGAAAAATGTTATTTGTTCATTACAGGAACTTATCTATATAACCATAATTATATTTTGGTATTATTTATAAATATAAATAATGAGTACGAACATTGTATGTATCCACCTACATAATTATTAATATTATTTTTACATTTATTTAAAATCATATGTCGTAGTTTTATGTTTTTATATACTTTCTACTAAAAAAAATGTTTTAAAATTTGATTTACAAAGGCGAATGACTCCTTTAATATCACGATTACGTACAAAGTGTCTTGCATATTTCCTACTTAATTTTTCTCATGGAATCAACTGTCCGAGTTTTCGGTGATTTTTGTGAACATCATGTGTGTGTGTGTATATATATATATATATATATACGTTTCTTCTTGATCTCATGATTCAAAGTAAAGATGGATTCATTCATTTTATAATTACCAAAACAACAAGAAGATATTCACTGTAAAAAGGAAGTATGTATAAACGTTAAATAATTTCCTAAAACGCGTTTTTTACACCTTCTAAATTATTCTAACAACCATTTAATATAAAATTTTGTTTTCATTTGCTGCTGTGTTCCCATGTTTCAATTTCGTAAGAAATAATTAAGTGGCAGTAGGTAAAGTATATTGTTTAAGATAAAATTTATGATGGGCACAATTTTTAAGCTTCATCTCCAGTCACGATATGAATCTGTATATCTCCTTCAGTACTTCATTATTATTAATTGCATTTTCGTAAATTAAGTGGATTTTTGTGTAAAACACATTATCTCTATTTTCAGCGTAATTTTATTGCAAGCTTCATTGATAGCATTAATGAACACTTGTATAAGACTCACTACTTAGAAAAACATTACGAACGTTAAAGTTCCTATTTTAAAAGTTTTTTGCTTACGATGGACAGTGGATAATGTACCTAGTCTTTAAATAACTATTTCAAGAGCACTGCATCATGGAAGTTAAAATCTTTTGTATTTATTTGAAATAGAATTATTTTTGTACTGTAAATTGGAACGTTAAAATTTATCTATAAAACATTTTTTTTTATTGTTCAAGTACTTGAGCAAAATACTTGTTCACACACAACCAAAACAATAAATAAATAAATAAAAATAATAATTAAAAAGTCCTTACTCTTGTATGAAAATCCTTAAAATAGTTTCCTCGTAGTCGTAGGCCTAAAGAATGGTTACGAATTAACTCTGCAGTCATTAAATAACAGCAACGAATAGTTTAGATTATATAATACTATTCCATGTTTAATTGTCTAGCAGCACCAAAATTTATTTTCAGTTTAGATGCATCAGATTTAATAAACCCCATTTAGAGGATAAATAAATGTAATTTAGATTATACAGTATAAGATACATAATTTTACTCTGACAAAATTAACTTTGACTAGAAGAATATACTTGTAAAGACAATCTAAAATATAAGTACTACAGATAAATATATTCTTATTTATTTATTTGCATTTCGAGGATCCCATGCAAGCCAATATAGTTTTGGGGCTATGGAACAAGTCGGTTATAAGTAACATAATATTTACATCATCCACAAGGAAATATTACACAACAAAAACAGTAGGTACATGACACATAAATCAGTTATGGATACAAGTAAACATAATATTTACACAGTACGTGTATTACATAAACAGCAGGTACATGTATAGAGAATACACATTGTGTATAAGACACGATCCTGTAGG
The DNA here is from genome assembly GCA_003012365.1 of Medauroidea extradentata. Lineage (NCBI taxonomy): Eukaryota > Metazoa > Arthropoda > Insecta > Phasmatodea > Phasmatidae > Medauroidea > Medauroidea extradentata. Next base: position 25,796 of record PNEQ01092296.1, read on the forward strand.
CCAACACAAATACACCTTTAGACTATATCCAGGTGTATATCCACTCATGCTAGAGTAGAAGCAATACTATATATTACATTTATACAAGAGTAACCTGAAATTATTGAACATACGTACAACAAAAACAACAGACAGCTATATTTCCATATACATCAAATCATATTCGGACCGTGTAGCATAGCAGTTTTCTACTGTGGTGACACCCATAAGGTATTGTATAACTGGTGTCTTCTGGGGATACATAAGGGGAAAAAAATCCTGTGTTTGTTCCCTTGTGTATTACCTTACTTCCACTTTTACAGAAAGTGCTGGCAAGGAGACTTTATTGGCTAGTTTCGTCAACAAAGAACGTGCAGAGTACGAGCGCTGTTTGCTTCGGCACTCGACCGCGTATCCACTTGGGGTTAGCTCTGGATATCGGACGCTGAGCAACTATGAAGAAGCGTACGCTTCAGCACAGGATGTGATGTGATAATGTCGGTACGAATGAAAAAAAAAACATACTACCCGACGAGTTTGCTGTCTATCAAATTAAAGTTTGGTTCCTTTGCCAAATGTTTGAACATGTAATTTGCGTGTTATATTTATACGCATCAAGACAATGTTTCCTCGTGACTACGGTTTGATAAAAGTTATTGGAAAGTAGAATATGATAACAAATGGATAAGTAGTAACAAATACTGTAGAGAGATCTTTGAGTGTTTGTTGCAATGGGACTGGTTTATGACATAATACCATTGCTAATGATAAGCAATGGTTGTATGTTCATAAACCAATACATTCTCAAATACTATAGAGACTAGCTCTATGCTAATACAAAAGAAAACATAGTGAAAAATAACCTAGCGGCTTGATGTAATAAATTAATGTTATTACATGATTTTTAGCCTAAATTATCTCTGGTTTATATGTTTAGCGAACAACTGTTTTGGTTTTTGTAATTTTTGTTGTTGTGCCAAAAAAAATTGTTGTTCGCGGAGAAAAAATAATGCTCTACATTGTCAAGTTGGCAACGTAAATCTGATATTAATAAAATGTAGTTGACTGTTGTATGTTGGATTGACGTGGAAAAAAATCAGTGTTCTCGCAGAACCGCACGAGATGTCCGGTGTCGGTTTGTACTCTAAACTATTTGGTAGTAGGGTTTTACTTGGATTATTTTGGGGGGAGGGGAAAATTTAGGATGGATATTAAGGACACGGTCGAAATCAGGTGCATTCGACAATATTTGGCCCGGCTTCCATCTTACAGGTTCCTTTCTTCCCTAAAAACGTGTAATTTTTCCTTCGAAACCATTTATACGTTTACCGACATTAGCCCTGCGCCTGAAAAACGTTCTCTAGAAGGTTAGCAAAACTGGCGTATGAAAAAATGGGTCAGGCATTTTATTGAGGGTTGGCATTGGGAAGCCATATTTCCACTTCCCACAAAGTCAGAGCAATTCAAAAAGTTTAAATAATTTGAAAGGTGATCAGAATTTTAAAAAAATACTTAAAACAATTAATTAAAACGATTAAACTATGTCTGCTAATATATGCTACAATCAAAATATTGTTTCCCACTCCCATTGACCATTTTGGTGTCCACCTCACTTATTTTTGGTTAATATATTTTAACAATACTGGAGACCGCTATTATGTATCAGACTATTATTTTTCTGTATTATTTGCTTATGTTCGACTACCAAGGTTTATATAATTCGAAGAAACACATTGGATATTTTCCCGATAGAAACCGCAATATTATATTTATTTTACATACTACTCGCTTATATCTGTGAAAACACCCTCTTCTACTGCTTGCGTTTTAAAGAGTAAGCACAGAAATGATTTGTTATGATACTTCTCAAATACTGTCAATGTTAAATTTACCTTTGCTTCATTTAACATAATACGGAAAAGGAAATTAACATTGAAAATGCAACAATAATGACTGCAATAATTACCATTTAAAAAATAAATTTTATATCAGACGCCAAATCAAGTGAGTCTCATGTTAATTTAATTACGTGTAATTTTGCAAGTATAAAAAATGCACAAATAAGTATACATTGATAAAACAATTCACACTTACACTGAATCTACATAATGTTTCAATTATTACTTGCAAGACTACCAACTTTACTTATACCTAAGCCACAAGATAGTGCTCAGTTAATTACATTTATTACACATGAGACAATAAAACAAATAACTTATTTGCTTTACTTTGACCACAGCTTAGCTGAACGGAGAGCATGAGTCTTTAGATGACGGGCTAGGTATGTTTGTTTCACTGTTCTTTACTCCGACATATTTGAGCAGCATCAAGTACAAATTTAAGAATAGTCCAGTCTGATGATTAATAATGTGCAATTACTAAGTTCTCGAAATCAACTTTAAAACGTCTTCTTGAAAACCTTCAAGTCTTGTGGCTCAAGTCTACGTGTAAGCAATGAGGAAACTTATATTACCAGTAATCTTCATACTGAAGTAGCTCTCCTGGTAAAATATCCTTCTTATAACACATGGGTACAGGATGCCTGAGGAAAAACATATGTTTCTCGACTAATTCGTATACCATGCCTTGTCATAATTGAACACTATAAAAAAACTGTTCTCTTCAATTAAAACCATGAATTCAATAGTATACTTTCTCTCAATTCCACAGAGACTAAAGCAAATATCGTACAATATTTGACTAAAGTTCGTGGTCACTAAATATCGTGCAAAAAATGTTCATAGCACTCGCACATTAAGACAATACATTAAAAAACATTACACTTCTATCTGTGACTTGGCGTAAGGAAATTAAACTATTAAAGAAATAAATGTAGATAAATTACAGTGTTGGCAATCAGACATCACATAAATATTACATTCTGAAATAACATTGAAAGAAAATATTACATTAAATAAAATTAAAATTATTCTGTGAGAGACACCACATAGAGTACAATGCGAAATATCACACATCGAATTATCATTTTCTTGTTTCCTAATCGACTAGGGGCATGTTTATGTTAATTTTTAGAATACTCGCTTGTGCATTGCGTGGTTTTAACCTCAATCCTCTATTTTAAAAAGTTTTGTCTACTTTCGAGAATACCGCGGATTATACGGACTCTCAGTAAATGAGGGACTCGGGTAATCGGGAATTCTACTGTAGTTTTTTTTTTTTTTTCAGCTTGTCAAGATTTCAGGGTGGCTCATATATAACTGGATTAAATATCTACTGCTGATTATAACGTTCTCTTTGTTCTGTAATTTTAACACATAACAAGTCCTGGCACAAGCATCAAAAATAAAGTTCATCGAGGTCTCACAAACTGCTCGTTGGACAACCACAAACAGAAATTAGTCTTAAATAAAACTGTTTAAATAAAATACTATAAATATACCTGAATAGTAACCTTGTTATTTTTTTATACAGGACCACAGTAAAAAAGAAACCGTTTAATAGAGAACATAAGGTTTGTAACATATCTTTTTCCATACACATAATCAGTCTTCTATGACAATAATAACAAAAGACTGTAGACTAGCTGACAAAGTATAGTATCAAAAATTTAGGTTACTGTCATCTCTGAATAGTTTCGAAAGGCCAAAGGTACGTAAGGACATAAGAAAATTATAATTATTACGTATCGCAGTACTAATATAGAAAAGTGTGCATGCATACGTGTGTTTATTTACAGTACACACATGTAACATACAAAGATATGTTCGTGAATTGAAATAAACTTAAAACTTTTAAAGATCATCTTTAAAAATAACACTGCCGTTAGTAAATATTGAATAACCTCAACAATAATTACCTCGTTCTATTAAATTTTGAAAAAAAATACAAAATTTAATAAAAAGTAATTTTAATGCTACAATCTTCAGTAAATAATTATTAAAATTATGTCGGTTTCTATGTATTATATGTATATATAAATTGGTTTTGTAGCAACTTATTTCAGTTTATAGAGACTGCACAAATAAATATGCTCTATGTTAGCCATGCGAGTAAAAAATTGTAAGGCATTGCAAATATTTACGATGAAGTTAAAAAAATTCCACCGAAAGTTGGTGTTCAGTACTGTGTCCAATACACTCACAGATATTCCAATCTGGAAATGAGTGAAGCTACAGGCAGTTTTGTGCAGCTAATAAGTATTAGGTATTATTACTTTCTGCTTGTAGGATTAGCGAGATATTACTGGTTAATGAAATATTTTACAGGTTTGTTGAATTTTTCTGAGGCCAGATTAACGAAATAGTTGCCATAGCTATATGTGAGCATAGTTTAGTTATTTACATATAGCGAAAAGATACACATTACTGACTAAAATTAAAAGTAAGCAAGGCTTTCGGAATTCACACATTATCATAATCACCTACAGAGAAAAGCTCATGCTTACTCAATTTTTATAAAATTTCTGAGAAAAGCAGTCAGTTATCTAGATTTAACTGATAGGTAAATGAGACTTAACCCTCTCGACTGCAATTTCATAAGAAACCAGTGGTTTGACGCTGGAACTACATAGAGTAGTGTGGAATAAAGAAAAGTATTTGATGTTCGTATAAATACTTATTCATCGCGTCCGATAACTAAGTACATCCTTTCATTCAGGCTGAAATTCGAATTGCGTAAGCATTAAGAGCCCAATGACTTTTTTTCCTTAACTTCTTCCAGATTCAAGATTTGAGCAAGATTTACTTGAAAACACAATTTACGCATTGCTAACTACCCTGTGCTACATTATGAATCTTATAGCCTACATGAATGTGTTAAAAAAATGATTAAGTAGAATTAAATAAGATACAATTTAAGATAATATCTATTTCTCGACTTTTAATTAAAACCATGTAACACTTAGAAGCAAACGTGTACAAAAATACTATCGGATAGTTAACTGATATTCCCCTAAAAAGAGATTTTCTGTCATTTATTTGACTAGTGGAAAAACGAACGTTATCAAAGTTGAGAAGCGATGCATGTATTTAATTTGATATATTTTTATCATTCCAAGCTTTCCAGAATATGTACAGACATTTTTACCTTTCACGTTTTAATTAATGCTGTAAACTCTTAGTTACATTGTTAGCAAGTAATTATATTCTTAATAGTGACATTCGCTAGAAGAACAGAAATAGCTTAGTACAATCTTTGTCTTTCAGCAAATTTAAGATATTATATAATTTAATTGTTTTCAAATGAAAAAAGTTGAAGCATGCTGTTGTTTAAAGCGGGAAAGGTAAAAAAAAAATTGTACTCCTAAAAATCATGTCAAGTTTTGACAAGTTTATAAATTAAGTACATTCACTCAGCAAGCATCCTCCTTAATAAAAGTTCGGGGCTGCGGTGGCCGAGGGGTCAGACCCCCTCGCCTCCTGGTTAGACGATCCGGGTTCGATTCCCAGCGGGTGTTGGTCCCCGGATTTTGGCATGTGGGAATCGTGCCGGACGATGTCGCTGGTCAGCGGGTTTTCTCGGGGATCTCCCGTTTCCCTCGCGCCTTAATTCCGGCGCTGCTCCATACTCACATCATCTCCCCCACTCACCAGCGCTGAAGACCTCGATGTTAAGAGGGCGTGGTACGTAATTCAACGCTATAAGCATTAATCTATAACTGTAGGTTTCTTGAAGCCAATTTGCGAAAAATAATAAACAATAGAAATCATAGACAATAGTTTTAGCCAACGTTTTAAACAAAATTGTTTCCAGTGTTACGATCTTCTGAGGCACAATCTCTGACGCCGGAACCTCGTGCATTTAACTGCGGCGCAAGAGATCACGCGTAGCAAATTAGTAATTTTGGATAAATATTTACTCATAAAGTTGGCAAATACCATTGTCTAGGATTGTCATTGAGTATTTTATCCATATTGCCTTCGAAAATAGCGTAGAAATCAATTGATGTTTTCAGTGTTTATTTAACTATCATGCACGTAAGCGCTGAACAAAAGTCACTCATTTATTCATTCAGAATAAATTACTTTGTATTGGTTCCCTTCTGCATAACTCCATCCAATTGGTGTAGACCGTGCTCATAAGGCGATGCCCGGACCTGTGAGGAGGAAGAAGCAGCAAGAGGCACGGCGACGGGAGAAGAAAGAGCAAGACACGTGGCTAGGTATCTGCGCGTGCTCGCTGGCCTGCAAGGCGGACGCGATTGGCAAGACGAAGCCGCGACCTGCATCCATCAACGCCAAGATCCGCTTCATCGCTCGGGCCATCCACGACCAGCTGGGCGATGTGCCGCTGCCCCAAGATGCGCGGCCTTCCTACCGCCAGGCCGCCGTCAGCGCCCGCAAGACGCTATATCTCAACTTTGCCGCCTGGATATACGCACGCTGGAAGAAGCTGTGCGCGCTCCGCAAGCAGGGCAAGCTGGAAACTGCCGCCAGGGTCATCAACTGCAGGTGCTTATCACTAGAGACATGCAAAGTTCACGCTATTGTTTGATAATAGTAGGCTAGGGAGCCACTGTGGTCATGAGGTTACGGGCGCGGCTCCCGCAATTTTCATAACCATTTTTTAATTTTTTATTTGTACCAGATATTTTTTTCTTATTTTAGACACAACATGTGACTAAATTTGGCTCTTATGAAAAATTTATATTTCCGATAGTTTTCGCGTAATGGCTTGTCAAATTCATATTTTGTATGTTTCCGTTTTAAGGACTAGGTACACTAAACCAACTTATACAGCAAAAAAAAAAATCACAGTGGATAAAGACATTTCAGGCTACAATGCTATGCTCATAAAAATAAAGAATGAAAATTATTTGTATTTTTTTTAATGGTGAAACTGAAAACAAAAATTTTAAAAATTCAATATTTTTTTAATACAAATAAATTATATTTTTTATTTTTATGAGCATGACATTGTAGCCTGCAATGTCTTTATACATTGTGATTTTTTTGAGTTTGGTATATCAGTTAGTATTAGTGTAGTCTTTAAAACGGAAACATGCAAAATATGTTTCTAACAAACCATTGCGTGAAAACTATGAGAGATAAAAAATTCTCATAACAGCCAAATTGAGTCACATTTTGTGTCTAAAATAAGAAAAAAATATATGGTACAAATAAAAAATTTAAAAATGGTGATGAAAATTACGTATACCGCGCCCTTAAGGGTGTTCACGTGCGATAAAATCATAATTTTATATTTTTGTGAAATAGTATTAGTTTTTAGACGATGCTTGTGAGTGCAGTTTCCTCTTACAAAACAATTTTAGCTTTCAGAGTTTTCTCACAACAGTGCGACAAAGTCAAAATTTGCTCATTCTGCTGCCATGCAATTAGTGAAAACCAAGTGACCTACTTGAATAAAATAATTCACTGTGATATTACATCCCATGAGCTATGCAATAAAGTATTTAAAACACCATAACGTCATATTTTGAATTTTTTAAAAAATCACAAAAGTACAGGGAAAAAGTTGAAAAATTACCGTTTTTTTTAAATACAAAAGTAGTTCACGGAGTTTCTTAAAAAAATGTTTTATTGCGTAGGCCGTTGCATGTTACTTCACTGTGAATTATTTCATATACGTAAGTCAATTGGTTTTCACTATTTGCATGGCAGCAGAACATGCCAAATTTTGACTTTGACGCATCGTTATGAGAAAATTATGCGAGTTAAAATTATTTCGTAAGAGGAAACTGTACTCACAAGTATCGTCTACAAACTAATACTATGGTATATAAAAATAAAAATATGATTTTATCGCACTTGAACACCCATAAGCCCTTACGCCCGCCAACTGGTCGCGTGTTTGTATGAGTGAGGTACGACGCCAAGGGCGATGTTGACCGGCTCATCTGGTGCGGAAACGCCTCTACCGCAAGACACTGAAACTGCGTGCAGTGGTATCATACATACTCGCCTGACTGACACTTTCAGTTGTGACCCCATATTTTCATTGGTGGAAAGTTTTAGTCCATTGCATGCTCCTAGAGTAGGTTCACACGAATCCCGTGAGTAGTTTTTCAGATATAACAGGTTGAAAAAGCTGTTTTTAGCCATTTTGAGGAGCTCCGAATTAATTTTTCTAATCGACGTGATGCTTTGAAACGACTCTTTAATCATCGTTTGGAGTGTATTTTCTTTTCGTGCATAGACACATTAGGCATATGTGGAAATACTTTCTTAAAAAAACGTATTTACGAACACACTGCAGCGCGTTTTAAGTGCGTGGTAGGCAATGCTCTTAAGGTAAATTCTACTACAGGTTAGAAAGATCACTGTTAAAAGTCTGGCACAGGAAAAATTGACAGCTAGTATCGCTAGTGGCTGCAAAGTGACCAATCACAGAGCTTTTCTGAAATTTAAGTTTCATAATGTTGATAAATTAAAACATGAAATTGTTTTATTTTCACTTTAAAATTAAGTCAAATGTCTTTCCTTTCAAAGCATATGTAAATTTAATTTTACTACAGTTTCGTACTTCTCTGGTCTCTTAGCGAGAGCAGCGAAACTAGCGGCAGAAATTTTTCCAGTGCCAAACTCTCTCATAAGAAAACACATTTTCTTTGTAACCTGTAGTAGAATTAACCTTAGCCCTATACACAATTGAAGACTTTAGCATTTGACTTTACGATAGCTTTCAAAGAATTGCTTCTTATGGGGTCATACACAATGGCGCCGCCAAACGTAAAGTCAAGCAGCATTGACTTTACGTTTCCGATAAACTGAAAACCTATAGTCGAAGTCAAGATGGCCGTTTGCCAAGAACAGCTGATTATGTGTGTTATAATAACAAAATATGTATTTCTCTGCATCGTTTTATTCTGCAGTACTAAGATTTCATGGAGAATGTAACATGTATGGTTTAAATGTATTGGTAAAAACTTGCGAACAGAATTTGAGAAGTATTTGTAGATGAACTGTAAGTTTCTGCAATGTATAGCGTTGCTTTTGTTCTGCAATATACTATCACAAAAAATGGAAAATTTTAAATAACTGTTTTTTTTTTTTGTGAATTGCTTTTATGACAAATACATAATGATTTATAACACAATACTTCCGTTCAAAAAAAAAACCGATTTTAAAATCGTTTTTCAACTGTCGTTACTTAACTTTACGTTTGTACTGTGCATTGTTAAATACTTAAAGTAACGGAATCGTAAAGTCAAGTGTTAAAGTAATCAATTGTGTATAGGCCTTTATACCTCTCGTCTCCCACCTAGGTGGGTCCGGGTCTGGATTTTTTGCATGTGAGAAACGTAACGGACGATTCCGTTGGCTGGGGAGTGTTTTCTATTAAGGGGGTAATTCACTAAAAATTTTAATTATTTTAATTTATTTTTTTTGTTCGGATGAAATATGACTATTTTTTTACTGCAACGAATTTTTTTTTAGTTTTCATAGTTTTTGTTTTATAGCATATTAAAATTCATAATTTGAATAAAACGGTTTTATGCATTAACAGAAAACCAACATACTTACCTAAATGAAAAAATTCACACCGAAGAACAGTGCCATGGACTATGACATGATGTGTTTACAAACCGCATTTACTTTTTTTTTTATGTTTTCAAAAAATTATGAATTTGAAATAAAGAAATGCTAATTTTATAAAAATATTTTTAATAAACTTCAGAATCTAAGAAAGTGGTTTTTGTACATGTCATGTCATTTTACCATGGCAATGTTCTTTAGTGTGAATTTATTTTCATTTAGGTAAATATGTTGGTTATTCGTTAATGCATAAAACTGTTTTATGCACATTTTGACTTTAATATGCTGTAATACAATAACTATAAAAGCTGGAAAATTTGCGTTGCAGTGACAAGTAGTCACGATATATGCATACAAAACAAACCATATCGCGTACGAATAAAAAAAATTTTAAAACAAATAAAATTTGCAGTAAATCACCCTCTTAATGTGTGTTGTGGTCAAATCTCTTTGATGCAAACCTGGAGGGACTGAAATGTGTGCAGTTTGTAATAATGAGGTTTGTATTAACAGGTGTTTACAAAAACACAAGAAATTCTGTAAGTATCCTCGAAATACAATCGTTATCATCACCCCAATGGCTGCTGTTAACCAGTGAACTTGATATTACATTGTTTTATGCGTAAAGAACATTTTTATTGTTCATTAAAGTCAGTATTCAATTTCTCATCTCTATTCAAGTAGAAGGAAAACCACTTTATGTTAATGAGAACTTTGTTTTAACTGGGTTTGTATTAACGAGGTTCTACTGTAATACAAATGTTATTTCTGCTTTCTGTTTTGAACTGAAATTAAAATTAACTATATGTTCCCGCCGTTGGGCAGGGTCATATAGTATATGAAAGATGGCAGGGGTAAAGGTTGTGCGGGCTGCTCGACTTGCGAGACTTGGCTGATGCTGCCGGACCCGTAGAATGAATGAGGTGAGACGAGCGTGGAGCACGGCCGTAGAACAGGTCTGGATACTCGCCTGGAAACTTGACCCCCTTGTTGTTTGGCTGCAGTTCGCCAAGTTACCGAGAATATTGTGTTTTATTGGCGCTGACTAAACTCCGCCCACTTCCTTTCCGCTGAGATAAACAATTTATCAAAACTTACTTTTTATCAATTTATGAAATAATTCCTTCAGTAAAAGCTCCAGCAATCTTTATTTGCTTTGTAAATTTAACAATGGAAAAAATTGGCCGGAGTTTGAGTCCGACCGCCCGGAATACAGCGCCAAAAAGTACAACATTCTCGGTAACTTGAAAAACTACAGCCAAACAACAAGGGGGGTCAAGCAAAATACATTGGTAGATAGGCGAGTGTCCAGACCTCATGTTCTTCTACGACCGTGGCGTGGAGTAAGTGCAGTATGAGGAAGACGGGGGAAACCCGCCAGCCAACGGCGACGTCCGCCACAAGTCCCACATGGGAGGCGAGAGGCCTGAATCCTCGCCCACCTTCCGGCTATAAACTGAAAATGAAACATATGACAATGGCTGACTCGCCGAATTCATTTCCTCACAGCTCAGTTTTAATTTACTCCCATTTCTTCGACGATTGTGCCGTCAGTCGCATTACCGTTGCAGAAAGAAAGTTACGTGTCCCGACAGTGAAATTGGCTGTTGTAACTGCATTTCTAGGGTGTTTATGAGAATTCTACGAGTTCACAAACATTTTTTTAGCACCCACTTTAGAATACAAATGTGTTTGTGTTGTTATAGTCACGGAGGAATAACATAGAAAAACAACACTCTACATAATAACTATGGTGAAAAATTACAGTTATTTTAAAACCCCCAAGGGAAAATTATTTTTAATACTTATTCCATTTGCCACAAGACATTATCCAGATCTATCTCCTATTTACCAATATTTTAATAATTTCCTTTCATATAGTTTCTGTAAAATAAATTCGAAGACCAGCTTTATGGTGTCCTGAATTGTTTTGCTCTCATTCTTTACGTAGAGCAATACCACATTCGTCGGTGCGGTGGCTTATTGTCGGTTTTGTTGAGAGGTCCCGCGTAACTAATTTTCAGTCATTTTTGTTGATCTTGTTGCAATTCAGGTGTTTGTTTCTGATCTGTTGTCTTCGCTTGTAATTATTTATTTCATTAGTCATAGTTCGTTACAGCCTGTCACATTAACCTTTGAATTTCGATAAAATTTAGAGCCAGACACCTGTATTGTTCCTTTAATTGTTTGGAATTAGTACCCATGCTATAGTTTAGCACAATTCTGGGTTTTTCAACCATTTCCTCTGATATGTTATTGACCGAAATCAAGTCCTATTCGGGCTTTACCTCCGAATAAAAGACTGATATTTTTGTCTGTTCGATTTTTTTCTCGGTCTTGGTTCTTGTGATGTCAAAGTATGTCTCTTTTCGACTTGTTCAGTTCTCCTTTTCTTTAGTTACGATCTTGCTTTATGGAAGTCCGTAGATACCAGAGATTCTCTTTCCTCTCTTTCCTGTCCTTTTATTTCTCCTCCTGGATCTTCCACTTCTCCACCACCTGCTGCATCTATTCCCTCTTCATTCTCCCATTCTCTAATCACTTGTGCTTCTTCGTATATTTCTTCCGGCTACTGTTTTACTGCATCTTGTTGCACAGTATAGATCAAGTACCAGATTTCTTGGTACAATTTCTTCTCCCTCGAAGTCAACTGAAATGTATTACCAATCGAACGATTTGTAGTACAGTCACTCGATGGCCGAGTCCACAGTACCTTTGGCTATTCTCTAAATCCTAAAAGGATTTGGAACTCTTACCTCCTTTCGCCAAGCGATTTTGGCAACTCTACACTGGCTGTTGCTTTTTGCAACCAGATTTGTGATTTCGTCTTCTTAAATGGGCTGGTAGACATAGTGGATCGTCAGTCGTGTAATGTTTGTCTTACAATTCATCATAAACACACAGGCACACTTTATTAATGTTACAAACTATCCACACCACACAGGATACCATAGGGATATCCCGTAAATGTTCCGAATGTTCGTAATACATCTCTGGTATCCTACGGATATCTCTAGGATTTTATAATGGTATTTAATTTGTGTTAAGGTTCATGATATTATGTAATATATACATGTTTCGATGACGGTAATATAATCGTTAAAATATTGAAAGTAGCGTTAAAAAGTTACATTTAAGATATTTTTGAGCCGACATTACCCTTGGCAAATTCCCCAAGTATACCCATTGGTTAACCTAAAAGTACCTCTCCCGGATATTCCTATCCATTTAACTAAGGATATCATAGGGATATTCCGTAAATGTCTCGAATGTTCGAAGTACATATCGGACATCATATGAATATCCCTAGGACATTGCAATAATAATTACCTTGTGTTAAGATTCACGAAATTATCTAACATAAAGATGCTGAGATAACAATGTAAGTATAGTTAAAATTTCCATGAAAATAGCATAAAAAGTAATTTAAGTCTTTTTTGAGCCAACAAAACTCTTGACAAATTACCCACGTATGTATTTCCATTGTATATTTCTAAAGTACGAACAATTGATATCCCGAACGTGTGTATGTAAGCTGTCCAGAAGAATAATTTCATTGACCTTGTTGAATACTTTTAAGATAACAACACAACGTACTGTTAAAGTGTATTAATAGTTTTGTTAGTTCTATTATCACTATAATGAATGTATAAAAATATTTCTAAAAATGCGTTAAGAAATACGCACTAGCGAAATAATTAACAATGCTTATACAAGATGGTAGTGCATTTGTCTTCGATGTGAATTATCTGAGTTTCCTGCTGTGAATAGCCATGGAAATTTTAGCAGCAAGACATATATAGGATGCCAATTAATCAAGTAATGTCATGGAGTAATGATTAGTATTCTAAACTTGAAACTTATTGGTTGTGAATTCAAATCCCACTACTAATATAGGCTAGTAATTGTTTAATCAATGAGAGTGTTAGGTAGTTCTTGTACGTCATGAAAACATGAGCAGAATAGTTTTTTCTTAAATGACTGTTTCTTGTGTTCCTTTTCCACGAACACCACCACATATCCTGCAAGGATATACCACAGATTCCTGCAGGGATGTGATGTCCTTTATTTCCTCCGATGATGTCCCACGAATTTTCCGAAAGCGTTTATTTAGTAGCCCCACAGATACCCTGCAGATATCCTATGGATACATTTAAATATCCATAGGATATTCTGAATAGCCTAAGTGATAGACCTTGGATGTCCATGTGCTCTGTGGGTACAAGTGTCATTTCTCACAGTTCATTTAGAAATAACGTAATTGGTTACACTTGCACTCACTGGGTGAGCCTCCTTTTGAGGGTGTTGAATTGGGGCCAAGGGCCCAAGACCGACACTACGTTTCTTCTAGGTAGCCCAATTGGCCGATCAATGTGCTTATTGCGACGCATAGGCTTTGACTTGACTCGTTGCCACTACATGACCGCGTTAAGATCGGGTCTGGCTCGTAATGTCAAACTTGCCCACAGTTAAGGCCTCGCTCTTTAGTTTTGAAGTGGATTTGAAAATATTTTTTTACTAAAATTAATACATATATCACAAATTAATTCTTACAATTTTAACACTTGTATATTATAGTTTGTATCTGAATTTTTCTGTTGTAATACAGCAAGCGGATTTTTAGATTTTTGCCCCCGAAATATCACATATTTTGCTGTCAAAATAAGCCAAATTGAAGATAAATTATTGTTTGCTAGCAAACGGTACATTATTTTTAAAAAACGGCCTGGCAAAATTGTGCATCGTATGACTGTATGTCAGTCACAATTTTTTTTCAAAGCATTTGGTTAAAAAATATTTGAATTATTTGCAATTGTTTGAAATAAATGAAAGATCACGACCTTAAGTCCGTTCAAATGTTCAAGGTTCTCGGAAAGCACTTCCAATTCATCCAGACTAACTAGCGCTCTAGGCTCGCCAAACTCTGAGGTAGGCTCTCGAGGTGGGACCTTCTTTCAGTAAACCGGAAAAACTGTTAAGGCCGATTCACATTGAAGTTAACATGGACCTCCTTACGTTACCTTTACGTTAACATTACAGAAAATTTTACCGCTGATTTGTTCGATGTTTTACATTGAAGTTAAGGAATTAAGTTGAGGTACAAGGCTACCAATTGTCGTCAAGTTTTCGACATATTCACCAAAATTATTATATGATAGTGTGCTGCTCACGTGAAATGTAAATTGTTTAGTTATATGTGTGGAATAACAATCTTCTAATTATATTAACTAATATTCAAGTGATTCCGCCTTCTGAACATGTCAAAACTATTACATTATTTGGTTACAATTTGATCCTGGTTTGATATTTCGTATGTTGGCAATAAAATTAACTATTCTGTCGGACTCGAACCAAATATTATTTACATAAACAAGTGGTAACGTAAATCAATAACGAAAATGTATAATAAATAACCCTCTTAATTGTACTATTACACCTTTCTTACCAACTCGTTTTTTTTTATTCTCATATTAAACATGCTTTATTTAAGAGTGATTCTGTTGGAATTATATTTATTTCGTGAAATGGGAGGGCTAAACTTTTAGTTTAACGTCTTTCGTGATACCGGTGAGACACTTGTTTGATATTTTAACAATAGCCTATGTTTGCTGTCTACACATATAACACCTACCTCAGTGAACAGCGGACTTACAAACCATCTAGTAAAATTTATTGTAGTGTCCTTGAACAACGAATGTTTTAGCAACACATTAGCTCTGAATTATTTATAAATGTATGATAACGATTTACGATTCGTTAAACAACCATGGCCACACATATATTAGGCAATGCTCTCACAAATAACATTGTCACACGAGTTATAAATCTTACGTGGAATAAAAAATAATGTTGACATTAAATTACAATAACGAACATGTTGCTTTCACCTCACTTCAGAACACAACTATTGCAAATATACTCTCGTACATACACGAGCAAGCAGCAATTCATTTTAGGTTACGAGAAACGTACATAACATTAGTTTCGGCACGATAAAATCTCGAAGGCAACGGTATAGTTTAGGCAATAAAAGAACAACTCCTCTTCTGATTGGCTATTCTTAACTTTACCTTTACGTTATGTTGAAGTTGACTCAAATTTGGCATTTATAAGTTACTGATGCACAAGGGCGCCCATTTTATAGATTGTAAGGGGGGGGGACCAAGACAGGGTGAGGGTTTAACATTTGGCTATTCAACCAACCCCCTTATTAGAGGGGGGGTCCGGGGGCCCTCTCCCGGGAAAATTTGGATTTCTAGGTGCAAAATGGTGCTATTTCAGCACGTTTTTTTTTTTTGAAAATCAACTATACTTTCAATTCTCCCCCCTTACAATCTATAAGATGGGCGCCCTTGAAACTAAACACATTGTGGAACAACTGTTAGGGGGGGCTCAGGCATCCCCTGCCCCCCTGATGGGCGCCCTTGCTGATGCATCGCTGATAATTCAGTGTGAAAACACTGCAGCGTGACCATACATCTCAACTCAACTGTAACGTAAAGGTAACTCCATGTTAACTTCAATGTGAATCGGCCTTTATTCCTGAATATACATAACTTAAACAAGCTGAGCAGTTTTCGAATAACCTTGTAATGACCGAAGATCTTGACACCGCTCAGCGGGCTTGGGCAGACGGCCATCTCAAGGCCAAACTTCATGTCTACCTCGCAGGTACCAGCCCCCGAAGAGGGCCAGGAGGAGGGGGAGTCGGTCGGAGAGTGACGACGAGAGTGACGCTAGCCGGACGGAGGTGACGGAAATGACTCCCGGCATGAAGGCGGACATCCTCGCCGACATGGAGAAGACCCTCGCCTACTGGGGGGTCGCTCCCCGGGTGGACGATGACGCCGGAGACTTGATGGTGGCGGAGTGGCGCTCGTTCCAGCAGCTGAATGCCGCCGCTGCGAAGCTCGGACCAGTGACCAAGCGAGCAGGACTCCTCTACCCAGCGACCCAGCCCACGTCGCCGCGTGTGGAGGTCATCGACCTCACTGTCGATGATGATGACGACGTTATAGTTCTAGACTGAGCATGTACTTGGTCAGTTCTCACCGCCACGAAAATTATTTTGTAACATAATTTATAATAATTTGAGCCCTATTATATAAACACCATAATAATTTTGCATTAAACATTTCAACCAAACTATAACGAGCTGGCAGCGTTTTTCTTGATTCTCAAAAATGTCCGGATTTTTAAAAGGAAGAGATATTACCCACGTATTATATTTTCTCTTTCTGTAAGTAACACAACAGCATGCTAAAATATATCTTCATGAAGCTGCTGCGACACACACAAACCAGCTCGTCACATAGCTTGCTTATTCACATATAACATATTAAGTGCCTCGTGTTTTTTATTTTCACTTACATATGTAATTCCGATTTCTCAAGTGTGTGTATGTAGAAATATGCAAAATATTCTGTCATATTAATACGCAAGCACCACAAATTGTAAAAATGTGTGTACACAAGGAATGAGTGATATCGGAAATAAAGTCTTCAAGTTTAACAGTTTTCCGTAGAAACCTGAAACATATTCTTTGCTGTTAGCAGAAGGTTTAACTGCATTCTTTTTGACATAACGATTTACAGACACGTCTAACGTGACTAACAGGGAAGAGTACATGTTCGTTAGAATGGATTATTGAAAACGTGAGAGATTTTGGTTAGCGCTTAAAATCGAGGTCTTTAGCGCTAGTGAGGGATGACATGAGGTGGGTATGGAGCAGCGTCGGAATGAAAGGGCGGGGGAAATGGGAGATCCCCGAGAAAACCCACCGACCAGCGGCATCGTCCGGCATTATTCCCACATGCGAAAATTCGGGGACCGAACCCGAATCGCCTTGGTGGGAGGCGAATGATCTGACCGTTCGGCCACCTCAGCCCCTGTAGCTAGAGTCAAATCTGATTACATAAGAAGCTAGGGCTGGTTGGGTCTGACTGTTGCTGTTACGACCAGCACGAAGGAATGATGAGGTGCTATTATGGGTGTGGTGAGGTGAAGTATGAAGAGAATTATTGCTGTGGAGGGAGCAGGAACGTCCAAGCAACATCCACGTGAACCTACCCATACGCCACATAAAGATCCTAAATCTTGAATAGAGCTATGGACACCAGTTTTGGGAGATATATTATTTAACCAAATAGCCAAACGTAAGTCGAGTCTCCTATTAAAAACTTAACACTTAAATTTTCAGCCTCACTTCAGTGGGTATGTTAATAACACTTACAAATTGCATGTTTGAGAAAGATCTGTCCTTCTCTATCAATCCCTCTCTCTCTCTCTCTCTCTCTCTCTCTCTCTCTCTTACTCTTCCTTGATCTGCAAATTAATTCCTAGTCGTTAAATTGGTGGCAAATTATTTTTAATGATACGGAATACACAAAACAAAATCGATTCTGAAAACGCTTAGTTATCCATTAGTATGCTTCATCAATATTAGCCATATACAGGAAAATTCAGGGTGGAGTGTATTTATTTCGCATCATGATAGATTATGAAAACGTGAGTAGAAAATGTTTTTTTTTATTTTTCCGCGAAATGAAATATTGTGGGAGTAATGCTACCTTGACGATATTAAAATTTATTTTGTTAAATTGAAATCAAAATCTATTTAGTATTTCATTGTTTTGGCACTAGTCAGGTTATAGTTGCTTAATATCAAGTCATATATGTGTGTATATATATATATATATATATATATATATATATATATATATGTGTGTGTGTATATATATATATAATATGTGGGGTAGCGCTGTAATTCACTTCACGGAAAATTCGGAAACACATTATCGATATTATTTTTCATAGACTATTACTACGCAAAATTAACAAAATCCGTCCTGACAAATTTGGTAAAATAACAAGGAAAAACTTTATGCACGATAATGGGAACAAAATTGCATTCTAAACAACAAACGCCTTTTCTAAATTACATCCACAAACGGGCTTTTCTATTTTGTAGCTACTAAACGCGTCGAACGGAAGAATAAAAAGTTAGAAATAGTTCTTTAATATCCTTTTCCAGTGTTGTTGCTTATCAATGCGCTGTCATTGCCAACTGTATGCCACATATATACAGTAAAATACAATGGCATATAAAATATCATAATTTTTCATCAGCCAACACCAGCTGAAAATTTGATGTTTGTCTCGCAAAAGCTGAGATATTTGTTTCTTACCGTTGGCTGTAAATGATACGATGGAATCAAAATCGGAACCGAACGAGAGATTGATGCGCTCGGCTATCAATTTAAAAATAAAAAAAGAGCTCAACAAAATCACGGGTTACGTTGCCAGATATTTATAATGAAGAACGAATAACTACTTTGGTCATAACACCTGCGGTAATTTTACAGTGATTTTGAAAATATACTATTTAAACAATTTGTTTAATCTTCATATCGAAGAATCCCTACATTGTGTTGACACAAATATACCATTATCTGTAACTAGTTTTTTTGGTAGCAATGCACCTCACAGTATTCAAGATTTTTTCACCCAAAATATTATTAACGTTGTAAAAACAAAATAAGCAAAACCCAATATCAAATTAAAATTTTTTTTGCTAACGAACGGTGCATTATTTTGCTTAAAAGAAACCCTTACATAGTGTTATGAATCGTAATACTGATAATAGTCTTCAATTTTTTCAAACATTCTGTTAAAATAGTTTGAAATTTTTGCACAAATTAAAATATAACTTATCCTACAATCAACGATGAATTTTTCAGCGTTGGTGAGAAGTGATATAGGCCTAAGTTAAATATGTCGCAATCTTGGCATTCAAAGGTGGGAGAATAGGAAGACCACCGAGAATAGCCGCAGAACATCGGCTTTGTTTAGCACGATTCCCACGTGCAAAAATCCAAGCTGACCCTGCCGGTAACCGAGCTCGGATCATCTGGGCGAAAGACGAGAGCCCTAGCCACTGCACGGAAAAATATTTTGAAGAAGCTACAAAATATTATGTTGGCATTCACCCTGTGAAATATATTTCGTGCCTAGCAAAAAAAACTGTTTCCTGTCATGACTAAGGTGCTGTGGTTGAATTATAATTTTTAAAAGTGCGCCTGCAATAAAGCACATGTCTTCTTCTGAGTTTGATTCTTAAAAACAACCTGTTATTATAATCCAACAATTAATTGATAACTGAAAACGTGATAAAGATAAAATGTAGACATTTTAAAAATTGGACTCGTAACCGTATTTAACTTAAACTAAATGTAATAAAAATTTTAATTAGGCCTATTAGAATAAATTACATTATATGTAACAAGTAGGTACAGGTATCTTTGCGATCCCTCTGCCAACATTTCAGTCGACGTAAACCACGTCGTGTACGTGTGTACTTAAGACGTTATTCCTCCCAGCCGCATTCTTCAAGTGTGCAACTCTGTGGCGGCAGTAGTCTGTTGTTCATCTTGTCCCGAGAGTACGATGCAATGTGCAGGCCAGCCATAAGCGTGGAGCCACCAAGATGGCGGGCCCACTCGCGCAGAGTGCGTGTTTATCGAGTTAGCGGCGCACGCGGGAAATGGCTGGCCGCAACGGCAGCTGGGCTGGCGGCCACCGGACTGTGTCGGTCGGCGTCCACGGTTGCGTTGCGCCAGTTATTTGATTAGCCGGGTCACGCCAGCGTCGGAAGAGATGCGATCAAAACTCTGACCACCCCCTTCTCTTCCCCCTTTACAGGCGACGAGCGTTTCTGCAAGTGAGTACACGCGCAAATTAAGTTAGTGTGAGCGGTAGCAGCACCTAAGCTGCAACATGGACTTGCGGAAATATCACTGTCGCCAAAAACAGATATTTATGTAGTTTTTTTTTCTGAATTTCTACTTGAATTTGTTATATAAAAGCACCCTTCTCTCATTTGGCTCTGGCCTAGTAATGGATGAGAGCCCAAACAAGGCATTAGGAAGCGGTCGGGGTAAAACATTCCTCACGAATGACACAAACAATTATGAAATACATCCCAACATTGTAACTTTTTTTTTTTTTTTTTTTTTTTCGTGTTTAGCGTGCACCCACGACATATTTTTATTTACTTTAGTGTAAAGTGAAAGGTTGTGAAATACGGTATTTGTAGGTAAAATCATTAGTTGTTAATGTATTTCAGTTAATTATAAATAAATTATTATTTTTATTTTTTTACATTTTTGTTTTAACAAGTGTTCTATTTTCGGGTTATCCGTGTTTTCCGAATATCCGTGCGTTGCGCGGCACCAATTAACTGGGATAATCGGGAGTTTACCGTATTTATGTAAATATATTTTACATATGAATATCTGATAGTGAGCTGATCTAACATATTTTACGGAGGATGTTTTGTATTCCCTCTTCTGTAATATGTCCATACCGTACAAACCAGCCTTTATCAAGGAACCAATTTAGCATATTTTGTCAGAAGTTATTTTGGGAAACTACATGGAATTGGAATAAGGTTTGCAGTACTGTAATAAAATCCTGCGACAAGTCACTATAGGTGTGTTCTGTTTCGTATATTTTTGGTGAAATCTGACACCTACGTACTTGTGGTCAATAACTGTTAACATTTTGTGATGTATGTCACAATGTAAGCCAAAACTTAACTGTGCAGATGGTGAAATGGTCATCTGGCTCATTTTGGAACTAATAATATCTTTCACTGTGACAAATATTACAAAAAATTAAAAATTATTGTCCATAAGTACCTAGCTGTCAAACTTTACCAAAGTTATACATAACAGAATATACTTCCCTTGCTGGCAGATTAATTGAACACCTCGTGTGGTTATTCCGGTATATTATCCCACTGACGAATTTTCAAAAACAGCCTTCAAAAGAAATGACAAAAATTTTTTCTTATACAAATAATTCCATAAGTTTCAATATTTGGTACATACACACACATAAGTGGTGTAAATGGATAACACTTACGTAGCTCTCTTATCTATGGAGCAAAAGTCTGACAAGTTTTGTTGAACTTATGTATTCATTAAATCTATCTATCAACTAATTACTTAATTCACAAATGAGAAAAGAACCGAGAACTTTAGAATTACTCTAGATAATAATACACTCTGATGTATTCGGACATGTAAAAATATTGTTCCACGGAGTTTCAAAATACTTTGTCTCATTCACTGATAACTTTCCTTGATACTACCGTATCTACTTTCTTACAAATAAAACGCACGTTTTTGAAAAATTCGAACAATTCTAAAACCTTCCTGAAAGGCCAACTGGCAAGAAAATAAAACATTTAAAAAGAGAGTCTTAGAAATTTTTCACCACTGTCTTGGAATTTAATTCTCATGTAAACATGCGACACATCTCAATAACTCGAAGACGATACAAAAAATAAATTATTTTAAGATTTGTAATGGTAAACTGCAAACCTGCTGTAACACCTTTACAAACTACGATTGAGATGAACAAAGACGGAAATAATGCAAATATAGATGTTCCCGATTAAGAATTAATATGGTCATTGATGTATCTATCAGTTGCTCTTAGACCTGACATAACCCGTGCTGTAAGCTTCTTATTTAAAAAGAAAACACGGTTTACAATCTAAAAGAGTTCTTAGATATATTCAAGGAACAAAAAGTTTGACATTACTTTTTTTGTAAAAGAAATCGAGATTTGTTTGAAATGGCAGATGCTGACTGGTCCTTCATTCAAACATGACAGGTCATACACAGGTTTTTGCTTTAAATTTGTAGGATCACTGGTTAGCCTGGAATCGAAGGAAAAAAAAGTAGCCATGTCAGCTGCTGAGACCGAATGTAAATCACTTACAGAAGCCACAAAAGGAGCAATACATGCAATACATTTGAAACAACTTGGACACGAAATGGGCGTAAAAACAAACATTATAATTATTTACAATGACAGTCAGTCGGCAAAATATCTAACAGAAAAGACAATAATTAGCTCCAGATCTAAACGTATCAACAATAAAGAGTATTTAATCAGGAAAGTAGTTGCGGGGGTGTAATCAAAACTGCCTACCAGCCTACAGAATACATGGAAGCTGATATATTCACTAAACCACTGCCTGAATGACGTAGTAAGAAGTTGATTGGCTCTTCAGTAAACTGCTGTGCCTGTGAAGGTGATTGTTGAAAATTAGGAATACTCACACGCCTGTTTTATCTCTGGAGCGAAAGGGTGACTCGATTTGTTTACTTTTTGTATTCATTAAAAATAAGTTTTTAGATTTCAATATAATATGTAATTTGAAAGTACGCATTAAAGAATAACGTCCAACACAACTTAGTACACTGGTTTGACTCTTTTATATTAGAAAAAAGTACACTTATATTACTTAGTAAGCTGACATGACTTTCGTGGAATTTGTTCATCCTATGTTCGTATTCTCAAAAACAGTAGCCATTTATATATTTTTAGCATAATATGACATATCTGAGGAAATATGTTTACCAATTTCATGGTACACATAAAATTATTAGTAAACTGCCTCGACTTGTATGAAATTTTTTTATGTTCATATTTTCAAATTGGCAGGTATTTTGCCGAACACAACAAATAAAAGAAAAAGAAATTTAATTTTTGACAAAATTTGCTCATACATTTTTTTTTTTTGTTACTGAAGGAAGATTGAACATATTTTGATCATACTATACATCCATGGAACCGTTTTTTAGAATTTAATTAAACTCAGTACTCATTAACAGCTTGGATGGGAGCGCACAGGGGCTGGGTACTGTGCCGGCAGGGAACGAGTAGTTGGGATGCCCAACAACAATAAGGTTCTCACCTCTGCTCTGCATTACTCAGGGTTGGGTCGACGACCATGAGGCTGCTCCTGGCTCCGTGCTGTTGTTGAGAAGGTCTGGAAGCCCTGCAGAAGTCGGACCACACGTGTGGCATGCTCTGGACACTTACAAGAACAGATTCATACATGGGTAGAACAGGAAAAAATACCACATGGGGAAATGACTCATGCTACGTTCAGCCGTGGAATAATAATGCACAACTGCTCTGATGAATGTGCTACATAATTTTTTTTTTCTCCACTGAAAATTCCTTGAACAGGCATCACCAACATGTTCCAGTCCAGATTCGTCCATACCAACGATAAGCGCTGCTGATAAGGGCGCTAAGGCAAACAATGAAATCAGAGACAATATACACGAATGATATTAAAAAGGTAAAGCAAAAAAACGAGCTACGTAGATGTCCAACTCGGCGCGCGTCAATCCCAGCGGCCTGAGTACGAACATTACACATCGCAAGTTTTGTTTCGTTGAGGAGCAATTTTCTCCGTGTTAACCACCGCACTGTATTTGTCGGACTTTGATGACGTTGAGACGGTAGCGAACGCAAATCTTGAATAAGTATGCATGTTGCATACTGTGGACAGCTAGACACCACTTCTACGTCGCGTTATTCTCCACGTGGAAAATGGCCGATGAAACAAAATATGTTACCAGCAAATATTTACTTTAAAAAACAATATTATTTGATTTTAGTGGAATAGTTATGTTGTTTGAATCCAAATAAGTATAAATATATTACTGAGAGCTTAGATCCGCGCTATTAACTTTAGGTTAAGCAGCTGAATTTAGGAAATCTTTATTTAAATTTTACAGAGCTTCACTAAAATCACCACTTTATTAGTTCAAGTTTTGCAAGTAATGGATTGTAAAGATGTTTACACACAAACTGCTCCTTGTGTATTTTAAAACTTCCAACTTTCTGACAGTAACAGTGTCAAGGTACAGAGGGCACCTGCGTTACATTAATTTGCACAGCTGATTTGTGGGATTTTTCCTGATGAATTATTTCATGTTGAAGATATTTTCACTGAAGAATAGAATAATGTAATACATTATAACATTTCGAGAAAATTCGCAATGTAATTATTTCGCAACATTTCAAAAAGTATCCCCGTGGCTTTTGCTGATATCAGCAGGTCCTGTCATGAGGTCACCTTTTGTGGTGCATTTGGCATGTCTGATATTCTCACAGCATGCATATTGATGTCAAGAGGTACAGAGGCTGGTGAACTAGTGATGTAACCAGAGGTAGTCTCACTCATGTTACTGAGCTTAGTTGTTTTGCATATGTTCCCTGGCTGCGACTGCCCTTTCTGTCAGCTAATGAGCATTGTGCTTCACGGTTCTTTAAGGCAATCATTGGGGTCGTCCGCTTCAATGGGTGTGGTTTGTCCTTTGGCTACAGACCAATAGAGTTCTGTCCCTTCCGAAATAGACATCAGCATCTCTGTGAATGTACAGTACATAGCTCGAGGTCCGCCATATTGCTGCAAGTGCTTGCGCCTGGTGGGTTCTTAATAAGTTTCAGGGGCGAGAAGCCAATACATTGAATAAATTGGTGGTTACGAGCTGTGTCTGTTACTGAAGGTCATCGTCCTTCGTCCTTCAGGATGTTGCACAGTCTTTCCTGACGCACTAACACACGTCCCTCATTACGCCTGGCAAACAGTACTGGCGAGCGATGTTTTGTCAGGTCTTGTTCACTTCCCGATGTCTTACGACGTTATTTTGTGTGCATACTGGAGGACTTGTTGTCGGATGACTTTGGGAATATATGTATTCCACCATCCAGGCGAGCCAGTTGTGTTGGATTCAAGGCGTCCATCCACTTCACTTGAATTTTCCACACTTAATCTGGCACAATCCTCTCTCCATTGCATGACCTCTGTCAATGTCAGTTATTCGTCTAGTATTAAGCCCTTAAGTTTCTTGGCCAAGAACTTGTTCTTCGTCGTAGTCTTGAGTTGGATCAACTGGAACAGATGTTCGTCTGTGCTGAATTCCTGCATTTTATTCTGTGGTAACATGTTTTTCGCTTGCCTGGGTGATGCACACATATGTCCCAAATAGGCGAGCATGAGAGTATGTCTACCAGCTCGTATGGCACTCTCGAGACATGTGTTCGACTCCGAAGTCATATGCTTGTATGAACATTGCTCTACTGGCTTCTGGTCTTCCACATGCAATGCAACCAGATTATGCTGTGGTTGCCTGTTTGAAGGGTAAACCTCTGGTATTCCATGTTAAGGGCCCACACTATCACTATGTACTCTGTGTTATTTACATCGTTTCTCCATTCCACACTGCCAAATTTTGCACTCATATAGTCGATGACATGATTATTCCATCGTCTCCCACCTGGTAGAGAATGGTGCCGAGGCTGTTCGGATTGGTGTTGGTCTGTAGGTACACAGATCGCATCAGTAAATGGAAAGATAGATATTGGCAGGTGTATAAGGTATTATTGACTGAGTGGAGTTTTTGATAGACTGCTCTGTCCCAGTGAAATTGGTAGTCCTTGACATGAGTGCTGTGAGTGGTGCAGTGATTATGGTGAAATCCTTAATGTACTGGCTAAGCCAGTCGAAGAATTTTCTGAGTCGTTTCTGCATGTACTGTGGTTCCCATTCCTCAATCCCTCAATCAAGTGTATGTGCTTGGAGCTGGACGGAATCCCTTGCTCATAGACAATGCTCCCGAGGAAGTTCATTTAGATTTTTCCCTATGTGACAGATGATGCCAGCTACAGAAAACAATTCCAGGAAGAAGGCAAGGTGTCAAAGGTGTTCGGCCACTTCTCTGACCAGACGACAATATCTTCGAGGTAGGCCGTAGTGAATTTGCCGATGTAGCCATTCAGCACCTGAACCATCATGGCCTGCAAGGTGGCCAGAGTGCATTTTAAGTCTAATGATTTTGCGCAGAATTGATACTGCCTTTGGTCGGGCAAGGTGAATGCGGTTTCATGTTTATCCTTGGCTGCTACAAGAATTTGCCAATAACTTGGCAGTAGGTCCAAGGAGGATGTGACTAATAGAATCTAACCGATTTAGTGGGTTCTTAATGTTAATCACTGGTGGTTTTGAGCTCTTAGTGATTTGGTTGAGCGTGCAGAGTCTACGCAGAACCTTTAGGTCCCATCTTTTTTCGGCGCTAAGGATAATGCGGTGGTGGTATGGTGTGTAATCTCGGGATAGAGGATGTAGGGCTTCGTCGTGTTTGGTTGGTATTCAGTGTTCTGCCACAATTGCCTGGTGTAACAGGTCTTCGCATATAATGCATATAATTACATGCTCCTCTCCTGGAAAATTGCTTGTAGTGCCCTTTGATTTTCAGCTTGGACTGCATTATCAAAGTTGTCTAAGTGCTGGGGACCAAGGTTAGAGGTCTATAGTAAACAAGGTGGTAAACTGTTTTTCTCTGAACATGACCGAAATTAATTGTGTCGCTCACTAACTCAATGAAATCGTCTTGGTCAATGAGCTTGGAATGACGGTTACGAACAGCTCCAATTTCTCATCCCATATGGTCAATTTTATTATGTTAGTACAAGCGGTCTCGCAAGTGGTTTCACATGTAGCTAGCTGGACTCTCTGTTAACTTAGCAGCTGTTGAAGTGTAGCATTTTTGCACCTACAGAGTATTATGGCACTGTGGTGTCAATTAGGGCGAATGTTGGTTTCGTGTTGACATGAAGTGGTGTGAGGAGTAGGCTGTCATAATATTGTAAAGTTGGCCTAAACACTTTGGTGTGACTACTTACAGTTGTTTTTCTGTAATGTCGTCTGAATTTTCTCTTTGTGGGTAGGAGGTAGCTTTGTACACTATTGGTCCATTTCCCAGAGCAAGTTTGTTTCTGTTTTGTAGGGATGTGCTGTCTTTGTGCAAGTCATTTGCTGACCCAGGCAACAATAACTCAGGATTTGTGGTGCTGATATAACTGCCCTGTCACTTGGTTGAGAGTTTGTGGTATGGTCGATGTGGTGCACAGAGCAGTTCACCCAGTTTCCCTCAGCTCAACCCTGTGTTGTCGGGTCATGAATAGAAGGGTAGATGGCATAAGGCTTCATGATTGGTCGCTGGGAAGCGTGCATGTTTGGCTGGGTCCCTGCTTGTATGTGGTTTGAATTAGCTCCTCTGCATCTCTCGTGATGCCAGCAACTATCCACATGAAGTTGACATTGCCACAGTATACAGTTCATAGCATTGCTGACCTATATTTCACTAGTATAGTCTGTAGGACCATCTGTAGTATGTCCATGGAACCAAGGTATGGATAAACCATGTCAGCGTGTTAACTTCTTCTACGCAGAAAGTCCTTAAGTCACTCTATATTGCTTTACCTATTATTTACAATATTTAATTGTGTTTGCAGTGTGGCTAGGGTGTACATATAACACACCGGGAGTTTGTCAACAAACTGCCGCCACGTAATGTGTTATTTAGTGTCAGACTACACCACGTGTGCGCACCACCTGTCAGCTGTGCTTCTGTGCCACTCATTTGGTGGCATACCCTACTTAATGAGATTCTGTACACACTCTGTAATGAAAGCATTTGGTCTACAGTGCCCTCGTCTGTGTAGTTTGTGAGGGTTTGGATTTTTGTAAGTGTCATGGTGGGTAATGCAGATGGTAGTGTAGTGTGCTGGTGACATTGTGACATGTACTGATATTGGAAGCAGAAGTACAATGGGTGTGTGAGGTGGTAAGTGTACCCTGCAGGTTGCATTTTGACAGTTTGTGGTGGCTCGTTTCGGCCATACTGGTTTGGGACACTACTCTAGATTTCCATTTCTGTAAACAATTTGTGTACTGACAATATCCATGCTGACGCAGTGTAAACACCCACTGACATGCGCGAGGCTACAGGGATTGTGATTTAGCTGTGATTTGTGTGGATATAATGGGCCTCAGCTGGCCTACGTGGTTGGCACTAAAGCCAGTACGAAACTAGTTGGATAGACAAGGTCGTGGTCGACCGGTGGGCTACATCCCTGTATCCGCTGTTGTGGATGGAGCGAAGTTTAAGGGCACACTGGACTGTTATGGGCCATTCCATGCCACAACATCACTCATGAAAGATAACACTGAGTTTAACTGAACTCTAAGAGGGTTCAGTATGTCCAAAAAATAAACATAACGCTGATCGAAATAAGCAAAGACAAAGTACACTGAAGTATGACTTGGTGATACAGGCGGAACAAAGGCGAATGTAGGTAGCTGCTCTTAGGTTCACAGTGACATGGGTATGTAAATAAAGTACACAGTACACACATGATACAGTTGCACAACAAATGTATTACAGTGAACGCAATGGGGTAACACACAAATGAAGCGGGCATGCGATTTTGAGCCTTGCACTGGCTCAATTGCTGTACGAAAACAACTCTCGGGTGTGATGAAAATTAAGTTATGTGAAGCTCAAATCCAGTCGGGAGAGAGTCTCCCGGGAGGACGACGAGAGAAAAATGGAACCACAAAAATTTATAACTATGGCAAACTAAGTAAGGGCACCAAAATAAGAAAGAATAATAAATTAACAGCATAGCTGATAAGCCTAAGTTCCTCAAAGCAGGTGCAAATCAACCCTGGTAGTCAAAATCGTTATGACAAAATTGATTTAGTCCTATGATAAACGAAATATACTGAAGGTAAATCAGCTTGCTAAGTAATATGTGAGTAACCAGTTTAATAAATTGGGGGGAAATATTTTCCTAAGATATCTTTCTATCATAAAAATGAAATTTGCCACCATTTTCAAAATATTACACAATGATTAACAAAATATACAAAAGTTAAGTCAGGTTTGTATGCAATATATGTGTACCCAGATTGATGAAAGAATAAAAAAAATGTATGTATTGCTATACTAAAAAATACAAAGGTGGCCATCATTTGTAAGACATGCACACATGATAATCAAAATACACAAAGGCCAAGTAAGATTTGTGTGTACCAAGTTTGAAGAATTTCTGAAAAATACTTCTTAAGATATGTTATGTATATATATGTTATATATATGTAAGTATAAAAATGGCCCCCATTTTGAAGCATGAACACAGGATGAACGAAATAAACCATATACAACTCAGCTTTGTAAGTAGTACACACGTACCAAGTTTGGTGATGTTCTGATAAATGTATGCATTATATTTGTGATACTAAGCTAAAAAATACTAAAATGGCCGCCATTTTAAAATTATGAACACAGATTGAACGAAATACACTATATTTAACTGAACTTTGTGTGTGGTATACATGTACCAAGTTTCGTGATGTTCTGGTGCCTTATTGTTTGTACATTTTTAAATTTTATTAAAATGTTTTTCGTTTATTTTTAATCATTACGATTTAGTTACTTCCATGTTGCATCATCTATGCTATGTTATGTATGTCTCCGCTGGATAATGGCATCATATGGGAACAGTTGTCCCACATAAGACGTTTCTGAAGGATGATAATACTTTATCTACGTTCTCAATATTTTTCCAGTGCTGATTCGTCCCATGTAATTGTTGTAGTGTACGGCCTAGTGCGTGCTGCATGAAATCAGACCCTCTCGCGGGCCTGGTTTGTTGTCGCTAGTGTCATTGGAGTCAGCCAGAGCGTGATGCTGAGAGGATACGGATGTATCAGTCTACCCCGGGCCATTTACCAGTTTTGTGCTAATCATTTCTAGTTTACGATAGTAAAGTTTCTATATACAGTAATATTTTTACTGTTTTTGACCTGGGGCTCCCCACCCTCTGCTGGCCGCCATGTCCAGGGGCTTAGCTTAAGACTGTAAGTTTCACTGTTAGCCTCGTGCTATTTTTTCTGTGTCACATACTGGAGCTCCAGATCCCCTCCACCGGTACTAGTCTTCAGCACAGTTCATTTATTTTACTTCTTATGGTGAGTAAACTACATAAATGTTTCCCGTCTTTCATTTAAGTAATAGTTGCTCACCCCATCCCTAGTGATGCTTAGTGTATTTCAGTTCCAAGTGTGTTGTGGCATGGAGACTGGCCCTGACTAGTCTCCAAAGAATATAACCTTGGAGGGTGCTAGAAACAACTGGTATTGTAGCCTGCCCCGTGGTCGTCGGCCTGTCGACCCTGGGATCACCATCATCATCCGAGGGGTTTTCCTTACTACTGCTTCTTCCGTGTACCCTTTCCCACCAGCCATCTCGTTTCAACTCACGTTGCTAGCCAGCCTATTCCCCTAACCTTGTCACCCACATCCTGTCCGACTCATCTACCGAGTCGTTGTTATCATATTTCCCATTTTTCAGTTTCCCCAGAACCCCCAGCTCGTCAAATGCCACCAATTCAACATAGGGCATTCATTGTCACTTCACCCCCAGCACATTATGTTTCCCCCAACGTGAGGCAGTAATTGTCAAATCACATCCATCTCGTCAGGTGTCCCCCGAACTTGTGGTGTGTAAAGGCTATGGTACCGCCAGATCATCACCGACATTGCAATAGTCAAGAAATTCTAGATTCTGCAGTGCATTGTATGCACATATCCAGGGGATGCCATACAGTTCCAGGCGAAGCAAGAAGTCAGCCATATTGTACAACCGTCACGTGTGGCCTCATACCTTCTCCCCATCTTGTTGGGTGGCTAATTGTGCAGCAGCACACAAGGCCCCAGAGGGAGTGTGCATTCCTCGCCACGCGAATATTCCGAGAGCAGAAGAGATGAGCTACTCCTCCCTCTCAGCCGTGCAGTTATGGCCCCTGGGAGCTAATCGGCGAGCTCTGGTCTTCCCTCACCTGGCACTCTACCTGGCTCTCGTATAGGGATTCGGCAATCACCAGCCAATTCAACTGTCTTTCAGTTTATGCCCAACAGATTAATCCATCTGATGTGTGCACACACCTAGTATCTACATAATTATTTATCAGTACATCCAACCTTGTTGCACAATGCAAGACATTTTTAGCTCTAAAATGAACCTGAAATGTCCATTTCAGCTTTTGTACTGCAAAGTTTGCTTGTGTAGTGACAAAAATAACAAAATATTACAAATTATTGCCCATAAGTTGCTGTCAGTTTTGTCCAAACTTATATGAAATGGAGTATAACTTAAAATTTCTCAGTGATTAAAAAATCAAGTGCTGCTCCACCATTCTTAACATGTATTTGCATAACGACGGGACAGTAGCAGCGATGTGATTTGTGTCTCGTCCATGCAACACTCGATGGTCACTGCAGAATATTGCATTTTCGATGGTTTATCGGAACATTCACATGGTCATGGTGTCCAGTTATTTTGCTTCTTACGGTGAGTAAACTACATAAACTATCCCTGTCTTTCATTTAAGTAATAGTTACTCACCCCATACCTAGTGATACTTAGTGGATTTCAATTCCATGTGTGTTGTGGCATAGAGAATGGCCCTGACAATTCTCCGAAGAGTACATCCTTGGAAGTTGCTAGAACCTGGGATAATCACTGTCATCATTCCAGGGGTTTTCCCAGCAGCTTCCACCACGTACAATTTCACACCATCCATCTCGGTTCAGCTCTCTCTTCTAGCCGGTTTATTCCCCTAAGCTACAGGTTTTATTTCGTGCATAATTTTAGGTTTCCAAAGTATATCCAAGTTTTGCATTACCGATTTCACAACTGCTGAAATTTTCGGCAAATTTATTCTGTAAGAATGTTTTCATAAAATCAATTAAAAGAGGAGACGAAAATAATTGCGATGTTCAGTAATTGCAGTAGTTGCCCAATTTCATTATTAGAAAAGCCCTTAAGAATACAGTATTTTAGTAGCTCGTTATTAAAAGTTTAGTCACTGACTAAACAGTCCATGTTTATAGAAATTTTTGGCTAGTTCCTGAATACGGCTGAAAAAGTTAGAAAAAAATGTAAGCAATATTTGATTGTCTTAAAGATCATTAAGTTTTATTTTCAAGTTGGACAATTTATTGCCATCTTGGTATATTATAATTATTACAATTTTGTTCTAATAATTTGGACGTAATAAGCCACAATATGGTACAAATTAAAAATGCTGGCAAAAAATTGAATGTATCGCATCAAAGCAATCCTTTCATTAACTTGTCTCGTTGAGTAACAGAAATACTTCTCAAAATCTAATTCGGCAACTCTACAGATCAAATTAATGAAAGTTTTGCATTAATGTCAAGTGAAAACTGTGTACCAAACTATTTTCCATGTCCTATCGATTAAAAATTTCAAAAATTCATCAGCATTCAAAGTTGCGCAAAAGTTACATAAATAAAAAATAGCTGTGAATGTGTTGGCTAAATTTATTATATATTTCTTTTATAGTAGGGGGGACCCCTCTTACCTATGGCTATTTTTACATTGCCATTGACACTAACTGTAACTTGGGCCATAGCCATAGTTAAAAAAAAATTTGACCCAAGATACAGATATTTATCCATACATCTTAGTATATAATAGTGTTTATATAAATAGTACCATTTATCGCAAACGTTTGCCTTTAATTAAAAAACCACCACATATTTTGAGATTGAATTTGTTTTTGGATGCTAAGAAGTAACTACTGAAACTATAGCCACATAAAAGAATGAGATGATTATAAGAGTTTTAGCCAAACACACTACACCACACTGCAAGGATACTTCAAAGTGCATCATGATAGCGGTAATGTAGAACTTTTGTACATAAGTTATTGTGCAGTATGGATTTTTGGTAATTTAAAGACTAGAACTTTCACACAAAATGTTTGTTATCAGCAATTCAGCTTCAGAACAGTTTCTCTAGGAAAGAAGTAATGGTAACATGAGTGGGGGGTCACGGAAAGGGGTGAACAGACCCAGAAATCTCCAGGGAAGTTGAGGTTACATGCATCGCATTCCAGTAGCATGCGAAGAGAGAACCTTACCCGGCGGCACCAGTTCGTTAGAGAGAACGGACACTCGAAGATCACTGCTTCATCTCAGGTTCGTGTGGCCGACAGCCAAGGCGTTAATTTCTGTTCCCTCCCCCTCAACATCGATACTTACGAAGGGGAATCTAGGCATTCCCCACGCCGATGCACAGCAATATACACTCACCAGGAATATCGAGCAACTGGATGCCCTTACGAAAAGGAGTAATAGTAACACAGGAGTGTGCGGGTTGAAGTGTCCCGAGTCCTGAAGGCCGAGAAGAGGCAAGACAATAAATAACACACCTAATGTTCATGTGGTTATTATTACATGAAAACACCATACATCCACACGTACACCTAAAATGGCAGTGTTGGTAAGCGGACCCGAACCTATACCCGTCCGGTGGGCGATGCAGTCAAAGGCCACGAAAGCGATGAAAAGTAATTGTAAGTATTGCTAAGCCCTTGGGTGTACTGAGTGGCATAGGTCGAGGGGTATCTCCGGGCACAGAAGTTAAATACATGAGTTCCCCATTTAAAACACAACTAATCATACACTAACGAACGGACAAAGCCTGGAACGATGCAGGGCCGACCACCTCATAACGCCGCCAACCACCAACTGACGAGTCCTTGCTGCACGATGTGCGTCACCTAGAAAAATGCGGCAATCACCTGTCGGAAACACAAAGCCCTCAAAATACTCATTGGTCAAGAGCCCGAAACACTGAATATTATTTCTTTATTTTAAGTGTCCTATAAGTTTTTCTGGAAATGTTTGTGTGTTCTTGAATAATTAGTACTTTTTATACCCAACCTAAATACTTGTCAATTAATGTAATGGCAGTTAAATATTGCAATTTTGGAATGAAAGAATGAATAGTGAGTTATGTTTAACTTCGATGGTTTTTAAAAGATTCAAAATAATTAACATACAGAGTATGCATAGCAAAATTGGCCGCATGGGCGAGTCCATTGTTGCCTCCTGACCCAGGGGTGTTTCTGATCTATTTTAAAGTTAGACACGAAAAATTATATATGAGGCATTCTTAACACAAAACAAGATCACCCCTGGCCTTCAGTTAATGCCGTCTCTTGGCCATGTGACCCACATTATAGTACTGCAACCCTAAGCACTGATATGAGCACTCGTAACTTAAGAGTTTATTATGTAGATTTTAGTGAACAGAGCATTTAACGACCATGTGCTTGGTCTCTGAATTGACTGATTAACATTCTGACGCCTGCCGATGCGATGTGGATGGCGTTTGAATGCCGCTGCCTCGTGGAAGCACGCAACAGGGTGTCTTCCCATGTATGGGTATGTACTGCCACCCCAGCCTGTTCCGAATCAGCTGGCTTGGTGCGCACGATGGACTGAAATAGGAAGGGATGTGGAACAGTGTGCGTTAATGGCAGTTGCGGTGCGTAAGGCCGTGCTCTCGTGCTGTAGCACTGAGTAAACTTGTACAACGTTAATGTGTACTTAATTTTATTAAATTTCAGGTAATGTGATACAATTTATACTTCTAACCTTTCTTTATAAGAGATCGACTGCTTTGCGCTAAGTTTTATAGGCGGACGGAATTTTCTCAAGTAATTTCGCTCGTGTAAGCCGCCCTTTACTGTGGTGTAAACCTGGCTCGGTGCTCCCACTGACTAGCGTACGGCTCAGTCCCATTTCCTACCCCTTGTCCTATCTAGAGGCGTAGAGAGACGCGGGAACCTCGCCTTTATCAACACCTGCTCCGTGCAAAGAGCAGAGTAGCCCTGCTGCCTACTGCGAAAGCGCGCGACAGTTACGTCAGCGCGTTGACAATGATGGCCGCTCGCGTCGCGCACGTGTTTGTACGTACATTGCAGACTTGTAAACAAAGTAATTTTCGGTGTCGCACTGATGTGTAGCTGACTTAGAATAACTTTTATGAATAGTACGTTACTATGTATTATTATTGTAAGTTGTGGGTGTGAGTGATGTGATACTGTGCATAAATAACGAACTGCCGCAGAATCTATTTTAGTCTTTGGTGCAATGGATACATTACCGACGCTTTATGATGGCATAATTTGGTAAGTCGAATTTTATAATATTGATTCATTTTTGTGCAAATTCTGTGTTGCTTGACTGTAAGTGGAAAATTATTTTAAGGTTTGTGTCCGTAGTTTATTAGTGGCAAGTTTGTTTTCCGAATGTGACATGGTATGAACTGCACACATTTATTTACGTGTTCCGTAATTGTAATCATAAATATTGCAGGCCTAATGCCTAGCTGATAATAAAACGAGCTGTGCAGTGTATGTGTTGATTTTCGAGTGGACAAGCACATGAAACGTCTAGTTTTCATAATTGAACGAGTTATTTACTTATAGTTTTCGGAATAGTTATTTGATCGTATCAAAATGATATGCCGATGCGGGGCTGAAGATATGTGTAGGCCTACTTCATGTGTGTTATAAAATTGCGTCTGCATTTAGACAAGCCGAACTCTAATGTAGTCTTAAGACGTCTCACATGCGATATTGTTGGCATTTTATTTACGAGTCGGGTTCACATTAATCGTGAGGAAACAGAAGGAACGCAGTAAGAACAAATGTAAAGAAACTGAGATTGTAGGATACTAACTTGCCGTTAATGGTATTCATTGCTTGTGTATTTAACGTGTATACCTATACATTGTAGATAAAATCTTTAAGTTGAAAGTTTTTTACAACACACTTTATTGGCTACATTACTGCTTGCCATGAAACGCAGTGCAATTTCTCAATACACGTAAAGCAAAAGTTCTATACCTTTGAGTTAAAAATATTATTATTAGCAGGGAAAGAAAGTATAGCGATTTAGCGGGGGAGGGGGTGAAGGACATTATATTCAGAGCACTGAGCTCAAAACATTGACCGGCCACCACTGGTTAGTGGTATTAATCTCTCAGTTTGTAAAAGGAAGGGTAAAACGTACCCCCACACTTTGGATATTAATGGATGAACTGGCGAACAATGGCACATTGACTACATGTAAAGAAACAGTGAAATTATCTTTTTGAGGAGGCCCCAAGCTACAAGCACTGCTAGATCAACACATTTTAATGAACCTGGGGTAGCATTATTTTGTATAAAAGTACGCCACTATCTTTAAAAATACGTATTTACGCCTAAATTAATTTACAACTTTCCATAACCCTCAAAAAGTAGCCACTGCCAAAGGTAGTAAACAGGTTGGTATCACATCTGGAGAGAGGGGTCCAAATTTCACATTAGTAGGCCAAATAAATTCCCGTAGTAAATCTGTATCCCCAGTTTGTGTCTTACCAAGAGTTCATTATAAAGATATGTTAAATGGTGTACCACCAAGTATGTATACAACTTATCCAAGTGATTTGTCAAGTGAGCAAATATTCTTTGGAAATTCTTCTTGAAAATTTTGTACAGCATACCAAGCCAGCCAATAAAAGGCGATTTATTCTGGTCTTAGGTAACAACTAAAGTAATATCCACACCATTATTACGGCCAAAGAAAACGGTGCAACGATGACTTATTTCAACAAGTATTCGTAAAACCTCTACTTAACGAAGTAATACCAAATTTATTTTAAACAAGCACTGCCTATATAGGCGAACGAAAATTTGACGAATTAACTAAATAGGTACGTAAAGATACAATATCAGTACTAACATGACATTACCGGTGCTAAACTTGTAATTTATTTACAACAATTGTTCAGATGAGCTAAATATTTGGTTACAATTTTTATTGTCTATATCATTTAATATAGTTTTCTTATATTTTATATTATTTATCAAATTAAATAAGAATATGGTCTTCAAAAATGTGTTCTTTAACGTGTTCACATTATATATATATATATATATATATATATATATATATATATATATATATATATATATATATATATATATATATATAGTAAGTTAGCAAACTGTGAAATAACAAATTTCATTCATATAGCTCGACTCGCAGGAAAACATGTTTTTTTTTTAATATGCACACTTGCTGTAAAGAATATTATATGTAAATGGAATTGACGCTGACCATACCGCGTCCCCTTCTGTTACAGCCTATCGTATGCACAATATCTCCTGATATGGGTTGGCTGAGGCAGCCAGTACCTCCTCGGCATATTGGGATATGCCCTGCGATGTGTTTACAAGAGGCTGCGGCCGCGTCGTCCCCGCCTCATCACAGTGTGCAGTGTACAAGTGCAATGTGACCCCCCAAAACACTTGTCCATTGAACGCAAAATA
Organism: Medauroidea extradentata; assembly: GCA_003012365.1. Taxonomy (NCBI): domain Eukaryota; kingdom Metazoa; phylum Arthropoda; class Insecta; order Phasmatodea; family Phasmatidae; genus Medauroidea; species Medauroidea extradentata. The sequence goes on from PNEQ01092296.1 coordinate 63,145, forward strand.
CCCATTTACTCTTAATTACAATGACTTATGTCAACAACATTTGTTTTGCACATTTCACATGACCTAGGATAATGAGTTTTTCTGTATAATTTGGTAACATTAATAGAAGACCAAGGGTAACCTCGTTTTTATTTCAATCATACTAATTTGCGAATTGTCAAGTTTAACCTAAAATTTGGTAGAAATACCCTTGCATCTGCATGGAAATATGGAATCGTCCAAACAGCCAACTTTACCACGCAGTTAATTTTCAAAATAATTTCTTAAAACTTACTTGATAGCTTCTCCCATAATTTCTCAGTGCTTGATCTTCAAATACCATGTCGCTCATGTTCCGCTAATTAACGTAATTAATGAATCATGAAAAAGAGCATAGTTACTAAACTTTATTATGAACTTACCCTACCCGTAAGTACTTTTAGGACTCGAATCAGCAAGTATATCGATTTCCAGTGTACCCATTCTTTCCTGTCATGTGTTTAAGTATTTTCGTGTTTTGCCGAGTTATTCCCCCACCAACAAGCACTATGGTGACCACGAAAGGGCAGACAGATGGCGGTATTCATATTGACGATGAGGAGATCGAAGCAAGTTGCCCCAGACACTATTTTGTGCTAACCAATAGTATATAGATAGATTTGTTTGTTTCTGGAACATATTCGTTAATAAACTTCTGTGTCCAGGGCAACCCTTTATTCCCTACCACTCACTTACGCCCAGGTATTTAACTTTACCATAATTATATTTTCTCGTCTACGGGCCTTTGTCTACAGTGCTCTCCACAGGATGGGCTCGATCCAAATCCACGTAAATCACTACCACAGTGTTTTCTTTTGTTTGTGGACTGCCCTGTCCCGAATATTTATGTGTTCGTTATTGACTTGCCATTTCTCGGTGTGTAAGGGCACGGGACATTTTCAACTTGCACAACCTAATTTCCAAGCGTTGTATGTGTCCTTCGTATAGAAGTCCAGATGCCCTAACATTTGTGGAAAGTGTCTTCTCTAGTGCTTCAGGTGTGGGGAGCACCAAAGGTTGCCCAGAATAAGTACACTTGACTGGAAGCCTAGGCCATTGGCCACATGGCCATGTGGAGGAAGTGCTCTACCGAGTGCCGATTCTCTAGATAACAGGCTGACACCTGTCAAGTAACTACTTCGCAGCATTCCCATGTCGCGTAAAATCGGTATAATCATTTCACTAGAGATAGTTGCACATTTTAATCCCTCTTTGTGACCCCTGCTCACATCAATTTGTCGCCCAACTTTGGGGTTAATATAAGGGCTTAATATGCACATTACGAACTTCGTGCAGTGCATGTACGAATATTCCAACACATTAAGACAGTGTGGATGCTATTGTAAAGAACATGACTGAGTATGTGTGAAGTCATCCATTTTGCGCCTGCATTCCAGTGCTCGCCACTGTACACCCCTACACTACTAGAAGGGGTGGCAGTGTGCATGCAAATGGACAACTTTCCTTCTTCTGTAAGATATCGATCGCCAGAGCTACCATCCCTCCAGCACCACACGAAGGGAGTTCACCACGACGAGGTCAGTGATCTCATGGGATCGCATCGTGCATGCTGTGCCACACTTCCACCCCTTGTCCACATATGCAGGAACTGCTTTGAGTTACTATCCGAAAGTCATGTAAATCACAGATGCCACCTGGAGTTGTTGCTACCAAGCTGGTACACGCACAACCGCTTCTGTGATAACCACGATATTCCACTGCAGGCATCGTCCGACTGCGCACCTGTACAGATGTGCAAGCATTGTGTAGCAGTAAACTCTGATGCGAACAGCTGAACCGTGTCTACCACAACAGTTTGCTTGTGTGCTATGCAAATCCCGTCAATTTGTCATGAACACAAAAACTGTGACTGGCTCAAGGGTGATAAATGTGCGAGAGTTTGGTGTGCTTGCACCAAGAACTGTGCACCGTTCACTGCACAGACTACACCACGAAGTTCCAAGGGGGTTGTATGTCGGCTGCAGAATAAGTGAAGTCACTTACAGTGTCACAGTTGTAACGACATGGGCAGCATGAAGACAAAAACAATCCCAACGACAGTGCACTGCCAACAGCTGAACAGCGTCGGTTTTCCGAGGAATTCCGCGAGTGAATGCAGACGTACACGATGCCACGTGAACATTGTAGCAACTTCGAGCAGGTTGTGTGCAGAATGCCAAATAGCCGAGGAATATTAGACTACAGTTGGAAATGGTTTTATGTGCTTTGGATGAATTGCTGCTGTTATGTATAGAGTTGGCAACGTGGCAGGGCAGTGTGTGAGGGGAGAGGATAAGATGGCGGAAGGTGCAGTGCAGTGTATGAGAGTGGATAAATAAAATGAGTAATTTAAACATAACAACAGGCGACGAGGATGGGATGTGGTTTATTTCGTGGCAGTAAATAAATATAACGGTAGTTATGGGTTTAATTGGCCATATTGGCGAGTATGATGAAGACAAGGAACGTCTGTCACAGTTGTTTGTGGTCAACAACATTAAGTATAACGAGCAACAAGTGGCGTTGTTTATTACGGTTATGGGACCTAAAACTTACGGTATTTTGAAGAGTTTATTGGACCCAGAAGTTCCAATCACAAAATCATTCGAAGCTTTGGTGCAAATATTAACCAAACATTTTTCGCCTATCAAACTAGTAATTGCGGAACATTTCACATTCAACAAACGGGACCAAGAACCAGGAGAATCAGTGTCGCAGTATGTGATCCAGCTGAAGAACTTGGCCAAATCCTGTAAATTTGGAGATTTCCACGATGATGCGCTACGAGACCGCCTTGTTTGTGGGTTACAGTCTGATATCATACAACGCAAGCTGCTGATAGAAACGGACCTAACCTTCAATAAAGCGTGTACTATCGCCACAAGCATGGAACTCGCAGCCAGTCAGACTAGGATGATTCAACCTGAAAAGACGTCAGGAGAGAGACCAGTGACTGCAGGAGTACCACAGGGATCCGCACTCTCACCTTTACTGTACTGTATCTACACAGCAGACATCCCTATGACACCAGGCATTACAACACAAATGTTTGCCGACGACACACTAATCTACAAAACAGACAGACACCTACAATATGCTATACTAGGAATGCAACGATACTTATACAGAATACAACAATGGCTGACGACATGGAGAATAAAGGTAAATGCGACTAAATCGGCAGCAATTGTACTAACAAGAAGACGCACAGTAACACCACATACCCAACTGAGACTATTCAATGAAAACATCCCGTACCAAGAGACAACAAAATACCTGGGACTGCTAATCGACAGAAAAATGACTTGGAAACAAAACACAGA
>PNEQ01092297.1:0-27500 GCA_003012365.1 Medauroidea extradentata
AAAAAAAAAAAAAAAAAAAAAAAAAAAAAAAAAAAAAAAAAAAAAAAAAAAAAAAAAAAACACTGAATAACGATTTTGTAGGCTACAAGGTCTCCTATATAAAAATAAAATATTTTTGTATTAAAACAAATCTTAATTTTTTTAAATTTTAATTTTAAATTTCAGAATTTTATATTTTGTTTTTATTTTTTTGTAGTTGTTTTCATATAAATGACCCTGTAGCCTACAACAGCTTTACTCAGTGTGACTTTTTTTCAGTTCGGTGAGTCAGTTGGTTATCCTTTGAAGCATAAAATAGTTTTGTGCAGATTTGAACCTTGATATGCCGTTATATAAAAATAACAATGAGAGCCAAAAAAAATTTCCGTTATAGTGAAAAATAGTCACAATGTATGTCTACAAAACAAATCATATCTCGTATAAATATAAAAAATTTTAAAACATTAAATATTTTCCGACTGCCCCCTTTTGAAGGGTTGGGCGTAGCATTACAAAGCCTAGAGTATAGGCAACACTGCGTACACGTGTGTTTTGTTGTTGTCAGTGCACAGGCGACGGTGGACATTCGCTGTAAACAACGTGTGGGAAACAAAAAACGTTTTAAAATTCGAACTCCAAAGACTTATTTCTTCGTTAATATTTAGTTAATATACAAAGTGGTCTCTATATGTGGTTCTTGTTATTCACTCAGGCATCAACTCATGCGGTTTGTCGGTCGAATTCAACCCCACCTTACATATAAATACTTGGTCCCAAACACCATGTTTCCCCCTTCATTTTTTCTCGTACAGTTTCTTTATTATTGTCTTCTTAATGTTTCACGTTACACTCGAAACTTGAATCGGTGAAAAATGAACCACTTTAGAGAAATTCCGGCCCTTTCGGTCAAAAATGAGCAACTGAGGCTAGTGAAACGGTGCCGATTGTTTCTGTAACTAAATACTGCCGATTTAAAAGCGATTTTAACTTATTATCAGTGAATTTAATCTGCCTGTTAACTGGGATTTCAGTGAATTATGCAGGCTCATCAGTAGAATACAGATTCTTAACTGGGATTTCAGTGACAAATATTCCACTGATATAACCACCAATTCGCATTTAGATAGTACTAGTTCTTTACTTCTCTTTTCATTCTTCCTTTTGCGATCTCTCGTTCTCTTTCTTTATCTCTATTTTTGTCTCTTCATCTCTCTCTACGTGTACTCTCATCGTTCATTCTGTCTCTGTCGCTTCGTGTATCGTTATCTCTTTTACTATTTCTGTCTATCTCGCTATCTTATTAGCCGTATATTTCTATCTTTCTATTCTCTGTCTGTCTACAAGTGTTACGCCCCCAGTAGCACGTCATCTGTAGTGGATGTCACGAAGCTCCATGGCCAGCCATGCGACTGGTGTTGGCTGTTGCTGGAACTGGCATTATACTGGATTAATTTCAACATCAGTACATTGTAAAAGTTATGATGCCAGTTAATATTTCCATGTTCTCTGTCACTCTCAGAGCAGGACAAGATATTTACCGTGCACCGAGCCGCCTGCTATTGACAGATCAGGTTTATTTTAGAATGAGTAATGTCGTCTGGCGTGTTTTCATTCCTGTCTAAATTTACTGAAGTTGCACTACACGGATTATCATGAACGTAAGGGGTGTGATAAAGTAATTTTGCAGTGTACTGTTGTGCGTTGATAACACGCGTTTCAGAATACGATTGTTTCTTTTTTTTCAAAACATAACGCACATTAGTTAAAATAAAACACTTACGAAGCCCACCAACATAGCAAAATATATGCACATTATATTTTTTTTGCATCGTTACACACGAGTAGCCGTTTCGCGTATTCATTTGGCAGCAGCCCAGGCTTCTCAGTCCTATATGCGCACTGGCCAAAGTCGATTATATTGCCTAGTGGCTTATAACTGTACGAGCTGGTACCATGGGTAGAGACACTGGAAAATCGCGGGAATAGTTGCATATTTGCTAGGCTCCAACATATTGTATATAACACTGACTGTTTCGTATCGACATTGGCTGTGGTTTATTTGAAGCATTGTATCTCTCTTCAACAAACCCAGTTAGAACTGCACAGCTTGGACACACAGCGAGTGTGATTTGTCCCAAAACTGTTCACACGTGTCACGGTTAATATAATACAGTTTATTGTAGACTATCTTAAACATTTTCGCGATTTTCCAGTGTCTCTAACCCTGGGTAAAGATGATGGTATATCGCGAATTTGTTTTAGGCCAACATAACCTTGAAAACGCTGTACTTACTAGCAGCGTATATGCTTTGGTGATGTACGTTTGATACAACGCAGCTGTCTGCAGACCAACAACAGGTATAAAATATTACAATAGCGGGATTCTTATTGGCTCAGTCAAATAGGGTAACAGCTCCACGTACAAGCGAAAGCAAGTAATATTTTCATAAGCTGAACGTGACTTGATACCTAGCAAACAGTCAAGTTTTCCCGCGATAAATCATCATCCCTAAACATCTTTATGAAAACGTACGCCGGGACTGAAGGAGTAACAAGAAGTCGCTAGCAACAAGTTTCTGAAATATCAATTTTATGCGCGTGTACGTAAATGTCCGTAAAAAACTGTCATGGGAACATAAGTTTTTATCCATAAAAATGTAAGCCTATTTGTCGGTACAATTTTTTTCTTTAGTACTATCGTATGTCATTATAGAAAAAAAAAAGTGACAATTTCTATTTAAAAGAGGCATTTCTAGGGCATTGGTGCTCAATCTATTTAAGACAAAGCAGAATAATTCATCCTGGCGTCTGTAGTTCGACCCTTTGGCTTTAGGCACATGCAATAATAATGTACTGTTAAGCCGGAGTTACAATATTATCCGTCTCGCCCGTCAGTCGACCGTCCGTCCGTCAGTCACGTGACCTTCAACCAATCTGAGGCTTCCAATATTTCCATCCGTCCGTCCGTTGAAAGCTTGACAAGCTTTAACTTTTGACGGGCGACGGATGAAAGAACAGCCTTATAAAGATGGCGGCGATCGTTTCAACGGTTTCATTTTAAAAGAGGGCTGTGAAGTTAGTTTGGTTATATATTTTTTCTTGCTTATTACTGCGAATTCGTGACTTTAAAGTACGACTAAGATAATAATGGCATACGGAAAACATTAAAATACTTAGACAAGTTGTTTTATTTACATAATGATTACTCAAATTAAAACACAAATAATTTTATTAGTAAATATTAAGCTCGCAAAATTTATGTTTGATTAAAAATAGATGTTGCACGTACTAGCAGCCATGGACTAATAAATAAATCCGTAAAAGATAAGTAAACTGGTGAGGGGAGTTTTTTTTACGTCCCACAGAAGTTTTCTATTCGTGCATTGGTAGCATCGCGTATGGAAGGAATAACGACGGACGGATGACGGATTGTTGTAATTCGCTAGCTTTGCAGACGGACCGGTTACGTGTGGACCAGTGCGGACTGACGGACGACTGACGGAAGCGACGGATTATCTTAACTCCGCCTTTACATGTATAATTTGTGGGCTGTAAGGTTGACTCTTGCTAGTTCACTACTTGCCTCTACGCCCCTATGCGCAAGGCGCTTCCGGGTGTCTGCGTGTACCTTGAGAACTTCTCTTACAGAACACGCATGACGTTGGTGGCATGATGGCCGGCGCATATTGTCGACGCCACGTGGGTTGCTGTTCAATATCACCCGCTGTTCTGTTGGCCTGGAGGAGAGTAGAAGGGGCTTGGGCGAATCCTAGGAAACCAGACAGCTTAGTGTAGGTTGGATCTGTGCGGTACTTTGCCTCGGTGAAGCTCGTGTAGCCTGTTCCTTTGTAAAGCGACCCTTGTACAACGCTCTCTCAACACACTGTACAATCATGCTCGTACTTAAAGGCTTGTTCTAGAGTTTTTTTTTTCAGACTGGTGCCAATAACTCAAATATTTTTTAACCAAAAGTTTTGAAAAAATTTTTAGTCAATGTGCAATCACACGATGCACGATACTATGGACGCGTTTTTTTTTTTTTTTTTTTAATAATGTACCATTCTCCAGCAAAAAAATATTTTGCTTCATTTTTGCTTATTTTCACGACGAAAAACGTGGTACTTTGGGTAATGAAATCTAAAAAAACCGTTCAGTATAATTCTACAAAAAAATTCAGCTACAAATAATTACATATAAGTGTCAGAACTGTGCAGCGAACTTTTGATATGAGTATTAGGTAGCAATAAAAAAATATTTTCGAAATCACTGCAGAACTCCGTAACAAGGCCTTAATAGGCGAACGGAAGACGTTGAACTAGGGTACAAATGATGCAGCCAATGCTGCGAGAAAATAACGCGAATTTTACGTGTTTCTACGTATAACCTAGAATATCTTAGCAATGTTGTGGCAGAATAGTAAAATGATGAATTTATCTCCCTAGCTGGAAGTCTCATAAAGATGAATGTACACACACACTGTAAAAAAAGCTGAACAATACACAGTATGGAATACGTATCATGCCTAAGCTTGTAAATATAGCAAACGATCACCATTGTTACTATGCAAGTCTGGTAATAACAGCATGCATTTGGCACACTCCTTTGAAGATAAAAGATATCTCACAAGTCCGGTCTTAAAAGGTAAATATAGGTGGGTTAAATATGGAACGTTATAAGTAGTGATGCAATGTGCTGAACTACGACTGACAGTTTGTTCACCTCAGTGCTGTTACGACAGAAAATGATTTAACTTATGGCGGAATACGACTTGTCCTATGGAACATTCTGTATATATTAGCGTACAAATGTATATATATTTCTTTTGCAGTGCAATCGTGTTGGTGGATGAAATGTTTTTGCTTTAGCACAAGTGTGTGGGAGAACTGTAGAGGCGGGACGAATATCCCAGCGAACCAATCAAGAGTGAGACTCTGAGCTAGCTCTTTCTGATATCTTTGATCTGTGTTCAGATACTGACACACACACACACACGTGTTCTCGTATATGCGTTATTACGAGACTTCACATGCTGATCAAACGTACTGTGTAGTATGTTCGTTCCATCGAACATTTTTTCAAACCAGCATAAATAAGTAAATAAAAACACTACCACGTTAATGAAGAAACCGTGTAACTCTAACCAAAATCTGGTTCTATACATGGGCGTCATTTGGGGCCACAGGGGGAGGGGCAATTGCCCTCCGTCCCCTGGATTTAGAATTTTAAGTGTGTAAATATATATATTTTTTGTATTTTAAAATTAAAATAATACTAAATTAAGCACATAAAACTTAAGTTTTATTATTAAAGATTCTAATTTATACATGCTTAACTAATAAAAAAGATACAAGGTCACTGTCGCTGGAAAACAAAATCTTGCCTCCCCCCCTCCTAGAAAAACCTGAAATGACGCTCCTGGTTCTGTATAAGATGGATTAAATCGCATGTCTATAATACAGCTATATTTTGTTTAGTTTTAAGAGTGAGTCATAGTCATCATCTTGAATTTTTTTAATTTTGTGCCATAACTTTTCTTGTGGCTAAAATCATGGAAATTTAACTTAACTGCAGAATATAATACATATTGATTGCTTTTTAGGCACCATTATTTTCAGTTACTGTTGTTACATATATAATTGCAGTTTAAAAAAAGTAATAATAATTGTATAACTGAAATTCGATCTGTAACAGCAGCAACGACAAAAATATATTTGCGATGTCTAGAATTCTATCGGTATGTATTCTATTCCATAGTTAGGTTAAAGTTCCAAAAATTTACCCAGAAGAAAAGTTATGACACAAAATACAAAAATTCAAGACGGTGACTATCACTCACTCTTACGTAATATTTTTCTATATTAGGGCTAAAGAGTATGCTCACACTTACAGCAAAAGTGACATATATCACAAGAATCGTTGTTTATTGATACAAATTAAAATGTTCTATCTCTAATGAGGGTTTTAGAAAGTGTTTTCAGTAAAACTTCAGGATTTTGGGATACGACGTATTGCAGTTTAATGGACGATAGCATAACTTACTTAGTCTTTGGATTCATTTAATTTAGACAATTCTACCATTTATTTCAGGTTTTAATGATAATTTCTGTTAACTGTAAATTGTATATTCAACTTATTTTCAATCGCATTGTGGTTTTTCAACGTCTGTGATTTTCGCTTGAACTTTAAGTATTTCTGTTAACTATGAGATTTTCGTATTCGAAAAGTTGATTTTGTTGGAATACATAGACTTAAGTTAAGAGTTTTTTTGTTCATGAATGTATCATATTTGAACTTAAGCACTGGTTGAAGTTCGTACAATAAATCTGGTATATTTTAATAAAAAAAGTTTCTTCGTTTTAGTTTGGCATTTTAAGTCGTGCGTTTTAATTAATACCCTCTGTGTTGACACGTTAAATTTGTCTGAATCTCGTGTTTGTCCAGAATAAACAAGTGCTCAGAAATGACAGTAAAAAGCGTGGTTATAATAGCTGGCGAAATATGCGTTACTCCAGCAAATATTTGTACACGAGTTAGCAGGAACTACTTTACAAGATTAAGCTTTTTTCGTTCCCAAATGTCAACATGGAAAATCCTAATAACTTCGTGTTAATATCACCAAACTAAGTTCGCGCAAGTAAATATCCCTAAATTGTTGGAAGTAGGCCTACGTACCAGCTTTGGCATAGGCAAAAATCTGGTCTGGTGGGGAAAAGTTATTTTCACCGTATGTGCAGTTCTTTAGCTTCAACCTGGTTTCTTCTAACAAAATTAGATATATTAGGCGTTTACGAAATATTTCTTGTTTAAGAGCCTTATACAACTCGCGAATGAAATGCGTTCCGGCGTGTTAGGAGAAATTTTTTTTATTATACTACTAAACGTGATTTCGATATCTTTATCTACGATAAGAAAACACATTTAAAACTGTGCTTCTCTAATTTTGTTTTTTAGATATCCTGCTTAGAAACGTTGTTTCGGGACATTTCAAAATGCCAAAAACGGCTCTTTCAGACTGCTGTCAAATACAGTTTCGTAAAACGAATATTTAGAAGCGCGCGCTGGACTTCACTACGCAATTTTCATCGCCATTTTTTAATTTTTTATTTGTACCAGATATTTTTTTCTTATTTTAGGCACAAAATGAGACTAAATTTGGCTGTTATGAAATTTTTTTTATCTTTAATAGTTTTCGCGTAATGGCTTGTTAAAGTCATATTTTGCAGGTTTCAGTTTTAACGACTACGCTAAAACCAACTGATATAGCAAATTCAAAAAAATCACAGTGGTTTTAAAGTCATGCTCATAAAAATATTAAAAAAAATTATTTGTATTAAAAAAAATGCTGAAACTGAAAATAAAATTTTTTTAAAAAGTCACCTTACTGGTCCCTCATTGTCCGTCAATTTCTGGGTGAATAGTTTCCGAACAGGTGGATTGGACGAGATGGTCCGTCTCAAATCACTGCTGCAATCACCTGACATTGCCCCACTTGACTTCTTTCTATGGGGTTTCGTAAAGGATCAGGTATACCGAACCAAGGTAACATGCATGCAATACTTGAAGACATGCATTCGTAATACATTTCAACATGTCAATGTGGAGATGCTGGAGCATACGTGGAGAGAAATTGAATACCAACTGGACATTACTCGTCCACTAGGGGTGCACACACTGACGTGTATCGATAATAAAAAAAAAACCCTTTATGAGTTACCTTGTCACATGTTGAAAACAGTTTGTTGTTATCTTGTATAGTTTTAAAGTGATTGAAGTCTAAAATTGTAAAGATAATTTATGGACATCCTGTACAATTACACATCAACAGAGGTACGTCAATTTCGCGGATTCGTATGGCAGCAGCCTAGACTTGTCAGTCCTATACACACACATTGGCCACAATCGATTATCTATTGGCTTATAACCGTAGAAACAGTTAGCAAGCGATAGCACTTTGCATTATTTCCTTATTTACTACTGGCCTGCAGTAGTCAAATGCGTTTTGTAACAGCCGCCAGCAAGTCACAGACATGACAATGAAGTATACATAATTGGCGTTCAACCTGACCTGGAATGTATCTGCGAAATGTACGTACCTCTACACATCACCCTTGCCTCTACGCTCGTATCAATTCCAAGATTGCAGCTTATGTCACGCGCGCTTAAACGACATTGGCTGAGCAACAAACCGTCGCATCACCTCCGCGTGTTTCGCGAGCTGTTGACTGGCGACAAGTGGAGAAACGGAATCGCGCCTCGCTGTGGAGGAAATGGAATCACGATGGGCACTGGCGTTGTCGCGTAAGTCGTAGTTAATCCATTCCACGCACATAAAACACAGCAATTTAGCGTAGGGCCTATTTTCTGCCGCAACGACACTGTTAACTAACCAGCCAACCAAATATCGAGAGCTCATCTCTGACAGTGTTTATTTCTGCTGCAACCTCGGACTGGATGCAGTATAAGTAGAGACGGGAAAAATTCACGGGTTCACAGTCATGTAGGCTAGCCTCCAAGAACATCTGTGTATTCAAGCAGACATTAACTGCTCACTGGCTGCTCGATGACGCAGTGATATGGGCCCGTATTTAGTTTCTTCGGTAGTGTTGGCCAAGCGACTTACAGCAAGTGTCAAATAAGTAGGGCTAGGAAAAATTCGCTAGTTCAATAACCTGCATGCTAGAATCCAATGTCCTATACATACTCAAGCCCCGTATATTCGTTCATTGTCTGCTGTCTGAATGTGTAGCAGGTAATGGACAAATAGTAGGGCTTCGGTATACACAGGATAATGGATTCTAGCATGTTGGTCGTTGAACTCGCGAAATATTCCTAGTCCTACAAATAAGTCACGGGCCAATTGCGAAAGTAGCACGAACTTACAGGTGCTGGAATTCTAGCTTGGGGCCAAAAGAAAACGCGAATTGTTCAGGTCTCTTTAAGTATAGGCTCACAACACCGAACTGGCGTGCAGTAACTCGCCCCTATGAGACGTTCAGTAAGTCGACGATGTCATTTTACGACGTAACTAGCCGTCGCCCACGATATCCTTCCCGTGCTTTTCAATGAAGTGCTGTAATATACATTGCGGGGTAACTTTGACAACTCAAAATTTTGGTTTTTATATTGTTTAGTGACGAAAGTTTCAAACATTAGCTATAATGATAAAAGGAATTATTTAAAATACTCGGCTCAGATTATCTGTTTATTTACCAGATAACCAAAATACTAATATTCTGAATAGTCAAAGTATCCCCGAAAAGTGTCAAAGTAACCCGGGTTTACGGTATTTTGTACGAGTACTGGACTATCTATGCCTTATGATATTTTTTTGAATAATAAAAGTTTTTAATAACCGCTTCGGCCTTCCCCACTTCAAATTTCATATAAGTTATACCGTTAGTATAAATAGTATTAAAAGTAATGTAGACCTAAAAAAAAAAAAAAACTTTAATTTTCACACACACACACACACACACACACACACACCAAAACTCTAATTTTGTGTAGCTGTACCCATGATCGTATGGGGGTTTGAATTTAAAAACAATTCTTCGATGTTTTCATAGTGTATATATGACGGGTTATAGAAACAATTTTGAGCTGGGTGGTGCAGTGCCCCGCAGATGCCAACATGTCTTGGTTTCTCTGCACCAACGTCTTTTCGTAACTCTTTGCCAGGGTGAAGCAATTTCGACGGCAGATTCTCATTAAAACTTGTGGCTCACCTACTTAGTATGTTTGACACTTTGTACCAGCTAACGAGGAGTTCGGCCCTTTGTGCCGAGATTGCGACAACGTTATCAAGTTTATCTTGTGCCTCGTATGTCGAGAAGTTTTACTAGGACGATGGAGCGGCGTGATTGCCAGAGTGGGCTCTTGTTTGCCGCGATTTTCGTCAGTCGGAAATTCGCGTTGGAAATAGCGCCTTTCAAACGATTAACGATTATGTGTCGTCGCGTACTCAGAGGAAGGACGCCCGAGACGGACATGTTGTATTCAGGTTCATGCACATTTCGCGGAAAGAATTTTTCCCAGTTTCTTTCGGTGCCTTACGTCCACATCTGCTTTATGGTTATTGGCAGCGTGTCTATGTGAAGAGCCGTATCTCATTTGGCTGAGCCAATTACAACAACGTTCTTGCAACACCACACGTTGATTTGCCGGTATTATCCCAAGGCTCTGACAGTTAAAATATCCAATCACTGACCGCGAAGCAGATTTGCAGATGTGCACGTAAGGCACAGAAACAAAGTGGGAAAAATTATTTTCGCGAAAAACAGAGGTCCGTACTTATAATTAGAGATGATAGTATATCGCGAAAATGTTTGGACCAACGTGTCCTTGAAAACACTGTAGTTTCTTTCAACATGCATGATTGGGTGATATACGTCTGATACAACGTAGCTGTCTGCAGACCACTAATAGGCATCGAATATTACAATAGCGGTATTCTTATTGGCTTACATCTCGACGTACAAGAGAAAGCCAGTAACAACTCAATAAGCTGAACGTGTGTTGAAATCCAGCAAACAGTCAAGTTTTCCCGCGACAAACCATCACTAGAGACACTGGTATATCGCGGGAAAAGTTGATAGTTTGCTAGGCTCCAATATGCTATGTATAACACTGAAGGTTTTGTATCGACATTGGCTATAGTTTTTATGAAGCACTGTGTCCCTCTTCAACAGACCCAATTAGAACTGTACAGTTTTAGCACATACCGTGTGAGATTTGCCAGAGAACTGTTCACACGTGTTGCGATTGCGATACTACAGTTTATTGGAGACTATGTGAAAAATTTTCGCGATTTTCCAGTGTCTCTAACCATCACCTCTACTTACAATAAATGTCAGTGGTGTGGGCGTGGGTGTGTTGCAAGATAAGCTGTATTTCGCGACGTCTGTACAAATTCGAGAGTGGCCAATTAGAAGTGACATCACACTCGTGCCTCGCCACTACTGACAGCCAACTCGTGTATTTATACAGCCATCGCAAAGTACAGCTTACCTGCAACACACACACGCCACGCCACTGGTAAACAGCTACTAAATCCGCCAGATTATCAGGGCGTCTTTTCATCGTCTTTAAGGGTGTCGTCTATATCCTTTGCGTGCTATACGTTCGATTGTCACGCCGTTCTTCTACCAGGTTCCTCGCCTGAACGTGACTTTAATGTAGATTTTAGTGGCGAGAACCCTTAAAATTGCGGTAGCCTCTTGCTATAGCTACTTAACTTCGAAACGGTAGATATATAGCGTGTCTGTATATGTGCGTTTAGCAAGCAGAAATTCCTTTAACTGTGTACAAATCTGTGCCTCGGAGGTATACGACACTATGTCCACCTTTTCTCAAAATGAACTTTTTAACATAAACATTACCACAGTTTTAAATACTTTCGAGTAACATACAATACGAAGTCTGTGTTGTGTCAAAAACCCACATTTTTGGGTGTTAAATAGCTGAATACACTAGTGAATCACACTCTTCAAACTGGTGTCCTGAAAAAATATTATTTTTGTGACATAGTGTGTTAAACCTCCGAAGTACAGACATATGAACGTGTGCCACATTCAACCACACGTCCGCACTGACAGTGTCTCGATATATTACGTCATTCTGCTTGTTCCGAGAACAAACGCATGAGTAGAGATGATGGTTTATCGCGGGAAAACATGAGTACCTGCTGGGTTTCAACGTACGTTCAGCTTACCATTGTATTACTGGTTGTCGCTTGTACATGGAGCTGTTATCCTATTTGACTGAGCCAATAAGAATCCCGCTATTGTCGTATTTGATGCATGTTATTTGTCTGCAGGTAACTACAGTGTGTCAGGTGTACATCACCCAACCATACATGTTGTAAGAAACTGCAGTGTTTTCAAGGGTATGTCGGCCCAAACCATTTTCGCGATATACTATCATCTCTACGCAAACACATTCGATACCCAGTGTTTTCTTTTTATTGCTCCAAAACTATGAGGGACGAATGGGAGTTAGACGTGGAAGTGCGTTCCATCCACAAGAAATAAACTTTTTTTTTTAAATGACAGTGAGTTAGCCGCTAACGCACTTCGCATGGGCGCACCCCAGGGGGTGGATTTTGGGGTACATGCCCCCACCCCTAAAAGGGGCCAAATTTTTCTTTTTTTTTCTTTTTTATTTTAATTAACTCTTGTACTACGTGTTCATGTTGGTAGAGCGGTTATTGCAAGCAAAGTGTGTTCACATGTTTCTGAATATGCTACCGATATACGGTAATGCATAAGAGCTTTGTCGAGATACACCTGTCTGTAGTTTGCAGAATTTCTTATTCATCAGGTCTTGTGTCCTTTCCAAGCCAGAATCCCGGGTGTGCCCATGAGCACAAGTTTACAGAGGATAGCTGCATAAACAGTTGACAACGACAGTGGCAGTCCCTCAAATAAATCTCGTAGCTTGAGATTGCAGGTTGCACGAGTTCACTGGAGTCAACGAGTTAAGAGTTGGTGTCGTCTCCGTGGAAGTGTGTTCACGTTACGCCGTTGTTAACTCGACATCGCCAGCCAGACACTACCGCTTGCCAACTTGGCTGGTCGCCACCTACCGTCAGCAGCTCCGAGTCGCTCGTTTCCCACCCTTTCCTTTTTTATTTCTTCTAATTCGGGCAATAAAACCTGTTTTGCGTTATTTATTATCTTCCGACAAACGTCAGATAATATGGAAATAATATTTATTACCTTACAAAGTAACACTTCGAACATGAAATATCAAAAATGTACGCCTTCACGAATGCTTCTGACTGGGAAAATACTTTAAATTAAAAATGGTCTTGTACCATTATTTTTAATACGGCGGACCAGAATATAAAATTTGGTTTATAAGTTGGTCACATATATATTACTATGTAATGAGACAAATTTTTTTTTTTTCATGTTAAAATAACTGCAACGGAAAAATTTTAAACAGCTAGACTTTAGCACCATCATAATAACAGGCTGTCATATTAGGAATTTGTATTCCAAACGGCAATACGTCTTTGCGGCGCAACGTAAAAGTAAGGTCAATGCGTGTTAGAAGCTCTGAAGTGACGAAGCGATAAGGGCGAGTTTGAAGCGCGCATCAAAGGCCGCATCGCCACAACGAGCTAAGCACTGAACTAGCGTGCAGGATTCCCACCGATACATTATTACTATGGGCTGGGCCATTGACTTCTTGCGAAAACAATTTTGCCCTAGTTTGTTTCATCGTCGTACGTGCCCATCTGCAGTTCTGCGTCATTGCCAGTGATTGGATGTTTTGACTCTCGCGTGTCTTGGGGTTCTGCTGGCCAATCACCGGTGTGTGCTGTCACGGTACACTCATTCTGATTGGCGAAGTCAAATGAGAGACGTCACTTCACACAGACACGCTGCCAATAACCGCGAAGCACAGCTGCAGATGTGCACGGAAGTCAGTAAAACAAACTGGGACAAAATTTACTTTCGCGAAAAATTCGTGCCACTAACTATGGGTAGAGACATTGGAAAATCGCGAAAATATTTAACATAGTCACCAATAAACTGTATTATATTAACCGTGACAAGTGTGAACAGTTTTGGGACAAATCACACACGCTGTGTGTCCAAGCTGTACAGTTCTAACAGGGTTTGTTGAAGAGAGAAAAATGCTACAAATAAACTGTAGCCAATGTCGATACGAAACATTCAGTGTTATATACAGTATGTTTGACCCTAGCAAATAGTCAACTATTCCCGCGATTTTCCAGTGTCTTTAACTATGGGACTTTAAGCGGTGGCCATATAATTTTATTGGTGGAAAGTCTGTAGCAAAGGTCATTGTACGATTCAGAGTTTCACATACGCCCGGTTAGTACGTTTTGAAGTACGACAGTCTGAAAAGGCTGTTTTTAGCTATGTTGGAGGGATTCAAAGCAGTTTTTTCAAAGAACGACATTTTGTCTTTGTCCGATATACGTTTGCGTTCATTGGAACAATATGCACGTGTGGAATAGTTAGTTAAAATAATCTTATTTACGAGCACGTTGCAACGCATTTGAAGTGCGCGGTAGGCCTTAAGCAGTCCCTGCAGAAGTACAACAGTTGGCATCAAATGTCCTAATTTGCGACTTCCGAGAAGAGGTTCGACGTAAATGTCAGCGAGTTGTGTCGGCGCAAATGTCAGAAGCTTGGTTACAGAGGCCTCGCATCCGCTCGCCTCGTTGCTATACTCTGTCCATGGTAAATGTACCACTTTAATTTAACTAACTTGGTACTACTGCTTAGAAAAATAGTGTGAAATGTTCACGGAACCCAACGCCACAAAAGTTATAATCAATTAAAGGGTGACCGCCACTGTTATTTTAATGAAAGGGGAAGATATTTAAAGTGTGATTTCTTGACGGGTTGAAGATATAAGTTACACTTATAATTTTTCTCAGAATTGTAATGTATCTTCACCTCGTTTCCAGTATTTTAACAAAATACAATTTTCATACACGAATTTCAAATTTTATGTCCCTTAAGGGGCCTCCGTAGTTAAGACTGCGTTTGTGTGTGTGAAGTAAGGCCGATAAGGATGCTGTTGACCGACGTATGTAATACATTATCGCCTCTCCGCGCAAGCCCCTCAGATGGCGTGCAGTGCTTTACTATTATTATTTTTTCAATGGACCTCAAGCGGCGACCACATTATTTTATTTGTGAACAGCGTAGTTCGAAGTCTAGCGATTGTTTCTGTTGTTGTGTTCTTCAAGTCCAGTTATTACTTAAACTTAAACAGATACGGCAGTCTAGAAAACCCATTTTGGCAATTTTGATGGACCTGAAAACGATGTTTTTAAACGTGCCGAATTTTTTAAACTGTAGCGACATAATTTGAAGTCTGTGTTCTTTTCGTAGATATACAAGTATAATGTGCGTTAAATAGTTTTGTCTCAATAAGAATAGTCGTAACTCTCTGCAACGCATTTCAAGCGAAGGTAGGGAGACTCGTTAAGAATTGTGCTAGGAAAAAAATTACTGTGTAACTATACCTCATTTGTGATGATGAATAATGACCTACCAAAGTTGGTAACATATATGTACACACACGTATACAAAATGTGTGCAAATTGTTCTGTGGGGAACAAGATGGTTACTTTTGCATAGGGACTTATGTGCGGGGAAGTACGTTTCACCGTGAAATGTAGACATCTTGTTTACACACATCCAATACATGTACATAGTAATGTACAACACATACATACATTCTTTACACATATTACTGTAAAAAGGTGGCATGTTACTCATCAAGTGTACGGGAATATTTCGCAAACTTATTTAAGGAAACCTGGTTTCCGAACATATGTAGAAATTTTTACTTGGCACTGTATGCTCCACAAAAACGACTCGGAAATTATGTATTGTAAAATTTTCCTAGGGGGCTTGCACCAGTATGTAACGAAGAATTACATTACCTGTTCTGTCTTTCACATTTAGAGGTAATTAGCTTCCATTGCATGTAGAGTAAATTTGCACATGTGTATAAATATGCAGTATATTCTCCAGTGACAAACAGCAGGCGTTTTGCAAGGAAGTGGTGATTACTGACAGTGCGCCAGCTTGAGTCCCTGGAGGGTATGCGATTTTCGCCCGTAAAAATATAAATAATATAACGAGGCTGATACCATGTCGACGCACATATTAGCCGAAGTAACGTCGTATGTTGGGATGAGTTTGATACTGTGTTACTGTAGAGTACATGACGTTTACAACGAAAATGCAAACACGCCAGGGACTCAAAGCTGGCGCGCGAACAGTAGTAGTGTCCAAAATATTCGTGGCTTCACAGACTTGTAGGCTAGCCGACAAAAGTATATGTGCACTGGTCCCGCAGCCTAGGAAAGGTTTTGAGAGAGTGGCGCAGCGGACGTAAAATGGTATCTACTGCGCAGCTACCCGCCCCACATTTCCCCTCCCAGTCAGTAAGAAGGGCCATTAGCAGCTACAACCGATCAGTAGATGCACACACCTCTGCTGGTTAGCGGCAGGAGGAGGAGAAAATTTCCCGTCTGCGCGTCGCCAGGACCTTTCCTAGCTCGCGTGACCAGTACTGAAGCAGACAACAGCTGCTCATTGGCTGCTCGCTGGCACTGTAATGCCACGTGATTGCGTCTTCATTATTGGCTCAGCTACCTCATACCAGTCGGTCAACATCGTCCTTGGTGCTGTGCCTCGCTCACAAACACACTGCCACCAGACGGGCGCTTCTGGGGCGTTGGTCAAGGGCAAATTGTGAAGTTCACACAAACTTACAGTAGTTTGAATTCTAGCTTCTACCTAAAAGAAAACCAGAATTCTTCAGGTCCCTCGTGATTAGCCGTGACTATACACAACTCTGATTTGTCTGTGTAACCAGTAGGAACACGAACACACTGCAGTCGGTGCCGTTGCCACGGGCGAGGAAAGAACTTTCCAATCAATTCAACGACCTGCATGTTAGAATCAACTATCCTATGCATACTCAACCCCCGGCCATTTGTCAACTAGCTGCTACTCAGTGGAACATCAGGAAACGATCGAATAGTCGGAGCTTGAGTATGCATAGTAGGCCTACAATGGATTCTAGCCTGCATGTCATTGAATTAGTGACATTTTCCTGTCCCTGTATATCACACTACATCAGTAACAGAAAAATAATACTCTTTATTTTGGTACCCTGGATTTCGTGATATACAATCATCTCTAACCATACATAGATGGTAATGCTTCGTATATATGTTTAGTAAACATAAAAATGTTTGCTGACGTCACTAGACTTGTATATAAACAATGCTGATAATTTGCTATATTTACAAGCTGAAGTATAGCAAAGAGTCCTATACTGTGGATGGGTTAAAAACTTACTAAACTATTTAGGAAGTTACACTGAAAAAAATAATATAGTTGAAGTTACTATACTTCTGTTAAAATAGGGACAACAAACTAGTTTGGTTGTCGGTACTACTCTGGACAGTTCCTTCAACAATCTGCTCTGTAGAAGAAACAAATAGTCTTGTTTGCTTTTACACAATAGATGGTAACTTCTACAAACAGATTGTTGAAGGAACTGTCCAGACGGTACCGACAAAACCAAACTAGTTTGTTGTCCCTATTTTAACATAAGTATAGTAACTTCAACTATACTCTTCTTTCATTGTAGTTTACAGTGTAGGCTACGCACGCACCTGCGGCTCTGCTTCAAGGTAAGTGATTGGTAGGGACCAGAAATCTCACGGGTTCACTGCCCTGTAAACTAGCCTCTGAGAACATCTATGTAGTCGAGTGGACAGCAGTTTCTCATTGGCTGCTCTCTAACACAACGATGCTATAGGCTTTTCAGGATGAATTGGGCAACTTAAAATGTTCTGTAAGCAATTTTGCCATCATCTCTACTGTGTTAAACATGAAAACTTCCATGTAACTAAAAACTAGTGTAAACATTTTAGAGCTCTCTAAACTTTAAATTTTTAGCTCAAATAAACACTTTTCTTTGTTATTATAAGTGCTGGTAAGTTGAGATTTTTAAATGTTTGTTGCAATGGGAGATTACAATTTATTGGTTTGTGGACATACGCCGTTGCTCATGTTGGGTTGACCGAACTTGTATTGAAATACAACGTGGCAAAATACAAGAAACACACAAAAAAAAGCACAGAAAATGTAAGAAAATCAATCGTAAATGAATTCCGTCCGTTTATTTTTTTAATTTTTAATATAGCGTGTATTTTTCAGCAAGAATTTTAAGATAGAATTCAGTCAAGAATTTGGCAACGGCCAAACACAAAAGACAGACACATAGAAGAACCAGATTCCGAATATGAGAAAAGATAGAAAAAAAATACATAAATAGTGGACAGTGTACAACAAATAAAAAAGAGAAAACAACACAAGTTAAAATCAACGAAAAAATGCAACGTTTCGGGGATTGCGATTTCAGACGGAATTGACGGAATTCCTCTGGAATTGTTTTTCTTAAGTTTTCTGTGTTTTTTTTTGTTTGTATTTTGTCACCCCGTCTTTCAATACAAGTTCGGTCAACAAAACATGTGAAATGGCGTATGCTGGTAAGTGTTCAGTTTATAGCGAACGGCCTATACATGACAGTCCCTGCGTTTAGTTACTTCATTGTTGGCACTGCGCCATTCAGCTTATGTCAGATAAGTCAAGGACCAATCGCGAAAGTGATCCATGAACACCACCATATTAATTATAGTGGTGCTAAAACTTTAGCTGATATAGATCCTGTTGATATTATTAGTTAATTAGTTAATATTTAATATAGCCGTTACAAGAATTCTAGATACGAAATTCATTCTCACAATGCTTCCATGTGATGTATTGTTTGACAAAAGTTCTCGCCGTATTACTCTAGGCGATAAAATACGTGTATTTTTACGTATTAGCGAATGTCATCCTTAGTACTTTAATGGTTATATGATGTTAGATTATGCTGCTATGTAATATCTTCCAGATGGATGATGTTAATCATTGGGCAGCATTCGTATCAGATGTTGGTGGCTACACTAAGATTCCTATGTACTTTAGAAATACAATATTTAAAAAGTATTTTAATGTAATTCGTGTTCTTAAGAAAACCCGGATGTTTTTAGCTGTCAGCGTTTTGTGTTTTCTACCCGCGAAAAACAGACGTGCGGTGTCGAAGTTGCCATATTCTCATTGGCGGAATCAAATGAGAGACTCCTCTGCACAAAGGTGCTCTGCCAATAACCACGAAGCAGACTTGTAGGTTTGTACCGTCAAGCTGGTATACTTCGACTCAAGTGTAACTTTTACTGACTAGAAAATATTTGTTTAGGGTCTATTTAGCAAATAAATAAATGATTATATAGTTAAGGCTCTTCAAGTGGGGAAACATTACAATTTTGTATTTGTATGAAATATTGTTAGTTTTATAGTCGTTACTTGGGGGTACAATTTGCTCTTACAAAAAAAAAATAGCTTTGCCAGGTTTCCCATAACGGAATTTAAAAGTCAAAATTTATATACTTTTACTTCATACAAAACTTGAAAACCAGTAAACATAATGAAATGAAAAAGAAAAATCGTATAAAAACTACACTCTAAATCCGAATTAGTCAATATTCACTGATTCACGCCGATGGTTGGAGCAGTTTCAACAAATTGAATCAGTGAGAAACCACTGTGAAATCGGTGAATATTCACTGATTCCGATAGTGTGTGCCAACATTCCATAGGATAATTAGTGAATGGTCACAGATTTTCCAGTAATTTTTACTTATTAAATAAGTGAAAACTGTTATTTGAAAACAACTGGGAAAAACTGAACATTCACTTATTCAGTGTGAGATGTTGGTACTCTTAAAGAATATCAGTGAATATTCAATAATTAAACAGTGATTTATTTTCACTGATTCAAATTGTTGAAACTGCTCCAGTCATCAGCGTGAATAAGTAAATATCCACTAATTCAGGTTTAGAGTGTACATGTCACGGTATACTGCTACAAGCATATAAAAATTCATTACAAAATATTTTTGTAGTAAAAAAAAATTGATCAAATTATTTTTTTGTTTAGCTAAATTAAAAAAAAAAAAAAAAGAAGAAAGGAAAATATACTCTCGAGTAATGTTCACAAAAACTAACCCTGTTTTATACAAATACAAATTTATGATTTTTCTCCACTTCAACGCCCTTAAAGTAGACTATTTAAATTTTAAGTTTGACCCATCCAGATAAAGATTGCCATTTCTTCACCAAGTAGCGCCAAAAATAAATATTTTGAGTCGGTCAAAGCTACCACTCTAGTTAAATTATTTCCACTTGACGGTACGTACGACATTGGAACACAGTATTGCTAAGGCCATGAGCTTTCCGCGAAAATAATTTTGCCCCAGTTCGTTTCAGTGACTTATGTGCACAACTGCAGCTTTTCTTCGTGCTCAGTGATTGGATGTATTAACACTCATTTGTCTTGGGTTCCTACTGGCCAATCAGACGTGTGTTGTCGCAGTAACAGTGTTGTGATTGGCACAGTTAATGAGATATGTCTCTATTCACTCTGTCACTCTGCCAATAACAATGAAGCACAGCTGCAGATGTGTACTGAAACAAACTGGGGCAAATTTTTTTTACGAAAAGTTCATAGTCGTAAATATTGCAGAATTCTTTTCGCGGAAACCCTTGATTCCTCATGTTATTGGTCGAGAGTATAGCCGAATCGAATACGGTTTCACCGCTGACGTGCACGAATAAATAAATATGTGCCTACACTCGTGTACATATATGCCTACAGGTTCATTTACACACGTGTGCAAATGTATATTCTGGCTTGGAAACGAAAGTGAAATGCGACAGTGGGTTGCGACAGAGGGTTCGCACGGAGCTGTTCTCGGATACGTGTAATTTGCTCGGGGCTGTCGACGGGCAGGGCCTCGTGCAGGGGTTTGTGGGTGGGGAGGGGGAGGTAGCCAGGGTGAATTGCCTTTATTGCTACCCCCGTCTCCGCATCTCTGTGGGCTGTGCTCTCTTCCGCTGGTGGGATTTGCATGGCATTACTCTTCGTTGTGTCGGGGTCCCTTCCCCCCGCCCCCCTCGTCCAGCACTGCCAGCAAGCCTCGTCCGGCGTACACCGGACCTACGAGCTGCCGTAGTTCTAACTCAAGTCCTCGAGTGGTGGTTTTATACCCTCCGGTGGTAATAAAAAGCGAGTGAGATATTCTGGTCAGCATTTAACATCTTAGGTCTTCAGCGCTGGTGAGGGATGACGTGAGGTGAGTGTGGAGCGGCGCCGGAATGAAAGGGCCGGATGAATGGGAGATCCCGAAAAAAAAACCCGCCGGCCGACCTGCCGGGAATCGAACCCGGATCGCTTTGGTCGGAAATAAAAATGGAAGCAGTACAGGCGACTCTCCAGCAGTCCATTTCCAAAGAGTTCTTTGTCCGAGTTCATTGGTTTCCTGGAAACGGTAGAAATTTGGACGTAGTTATGCAAGAAGATAAACTTTAACAGTAACGATTTTTGTTTGACATTTTAGACCCCTCAGTAAAATGCCTGGGTTCTTAATTAATACTCATTAGTTTTTAATAGATATCTCTTAAACATATTTTAATAACTGAAATATTTTACGTACGTGATGTGATTAATCCACTGTCATTTTAACTGGCAATAATTAGAGATGATGGTATGTCGCGAAAATTGTTTGTGCCAACATACACTTGAAAACACTGTAGTTTCTCGCCACAGCGTAGCTGTCTGCAGACCAATAACAGGCATTGTGTATTACAAGAACGGAATTCTTATTGTCTCAGTGCTTTTGTAACAACGTACACGCAAAAGCCAATCACATTGTGGTAGACTGATGGTGCGTGGAAATCCAGCAAACAATTCAAGTTTTCCCGCGGTAAAGCATCATCTGTAGAGGTGCGTCAATTTCGCGGATTCATCTGGCAGCAGCCTAGACTTGAAAGTCCTATACACCCACTGGCCACAATCGATTATCTATTGGCTTATAACCGTAAAATCTGTTAACAAGCGATATTCCTACGTTTTATTTACTTGTTTAACTACTGGCTTGAAGTAGTCAAAGGCGTTTCGTAACAGCCGCCAGCAAGTCACAGATATGACAATGAAGTATACATAATTGGCGTTCAACCTGACCTGGAATGTATCTGCGAAATTTACGTACCTCTAATCATCTGGATATTGTAAGTGTTTGAGCTGTGTTTCTAGGTAGGCCCCAAAATGGAGCGTCTTTCAGACGACCCCTTGGATTGAGATGTAAGTTTATATAGATCCGATTCCGTAGTAAATAATGTGCCCACAGTTCACTGCAACGGAGGTATTCAAGGTCATAATTACTGTGTGTATGTAAACCTTGGTTGAATCACATTTTCTTGGCTCTTATTTTTCTTAAAATATTATCATTTAATACTTCTTTTCGTAGGGACTACTTCCAACATTCCACTACTTGGTGTGATTATATAAATGTAAATTACTTTGTTGGTTCCTTTTTACATAGATTAGTGCGATTATTACTTAGCGTTTTCTTTAAATGTGAAAGTGTTAGTTTCAGAAGGGATGTTGCCATTGTCCGTCGGAATTAAGCTTTTATGCCATACTTACGGTAAAGAATGACACCTACTCGACCATTAATGTGAATTTGCGCATTTGTGGACAGCTGACGTTTTGGAAATGGCTTTTCGCTGTAAAATGAGTTCTATTGAAAACTGCTGTGTCTAGAATAATTTGTGATTTGTTACCCTCTTTTTATTGTAGTTTCAGTTAAAATTTGAATACGGTTTAATCTATGCACTTTGATTATTACGCATGGTTAGACACACTGGTAAGTCGCGGGAAAAGTTGATTGTTCGCTAGGCTCCAACATGCTATGTATAACACTGAAGGTTTTGGTCCTATATTGGCTATTGTTTATATGAAGCACTGTGTCCCTCTTCAACAGACACAATTAGAACTGTACAGACTGAACACACAGCGTGTGTGGTTTGCCAGAAAACTGATCACTTGTGTCACGATTGAGATACTACAGTTTATTGGAGACTATGGTAAATATTTTTGCGATTTTCCTGTGTCTCTACATATGGTGATATGCTTTTATTAAAATGTTGCAGAAAATTTCAAACAGGTGTAATGGAAATAGTAATCAGACCTTCAAAAGTGCTCTGTTTATCACGAACCGCATATACGCGCGTCATAGGCGCCCTTTAAGGGCTATTGTGGGTAAAAAAAAATTATAATTTTATAATATGTTGTATTTATATGAAACATGGTTAGTTTTGCACATGTTACTTGGCAGTTCATTATCCTCTTACAAAAAAAAAAAAAAGAAAAAAAAAAGAGCTCAGTCAGTTTTTCCGTAGTGACACTTCAAAGTCAAAATGTGCATGTTTTCAGTTCATACACCCCCCCCCCCGACAGCCAATCAACACATTGAAACGAAACAATTCACAGTTAACATGTCAGTGGTTAGTGCTTTACGTAAATAAAATCCCATTCAAACAATGTTTTCTTTCAGACCTGAATTATTTTTCTGCTTCCCGGACAAAAATGCTGAAAAAAAAAAAAATTTAGTTTGTACAGAACCCAACAGATGGCACCATCTGAAAAACCACTAAATAGGCATACAAAACTGTACCCCAAAATTTTTTATTGCAGTTATTAACATATTTATAAATAAATAACCTTGAAAATTTTTGAACTTTTAGTGGTTACATTTGTGTCCGCCAGGTCTGAAAGGGTTTTAAAAATTTTCTAAAATATAATTTTTTTGCTACTTCAAGAATTTTTTTTTTAAATACAAAATTATTTTGTACTTGGTTTTTAGGTACTTAAAAAAACCTTAGTCCGTGACATGTACTTTGACTGTGAATTATTTAGTTGTATTACGATAGCTGTGCTAAATTACAGTTTTGAGCTATGTTTGAGGGCTCGGAAATATTTCCAATGCGCGTGGTATTTCGAAATCACTTAAAAGAAAAAAGTGTTTCCATGAAATGTGTTTTATTTTTTAAAAATAAGTATAGGCCTATCAGGAACGAACACGTTTGGTAGTGTTGTAATTAAACGCTTATTTTTGTGCAGCTGCTAGCAGCTCAAGAGAGAGTTATGTTGCCCTTACTAATTATGACTGAGAGACATGCAAAATTCGCGTCATCATTTGGTAGCAGACTAAACTTCACTTTCCTATATTTACCAGAGCGTAATCTGCGATTCATTTGGCGATGAATTTTTATGTGTAGTCATTTTACGTCTTTACAGAGGTTTTCCGCGGAGAATACTTACACGGTAGATTCCAGTCGCGACAATATCGGCCAGCGGGAGACGTCGAACGAGCCTATAGTCACTTGGAGTCTAGTCAGTTGTCGGAAAATAACGCGAATTTTGCATGTCTCTAATTATGATATGTTAGTACGTTAGTATTTAAGTTGTCATGTTTGAATTGTAGCGTACTGTGAGTATAAAATGCAGGGTGTCTACTAGGTCACGAAAGTCCAACGATAGTCACTAATTTGTTGTATATTTTGGTATAAGTCACGAAAATTATTTTCGGGTCTTTGATTATTGTTGAATCATTTGTCAAACGTGCATGTTTATACACTACTTGTATTTCTCGTGCACTGTGCAAGTAAAATAAATAATTAGTTTGTAAATTAGTTATCATAATCATCCTCATAAAGACAACTTAAATTTAGGTATACATTGATTACTACATCTTAAAATTGGACATGCTTCGCGCTACCAGCAGTAGGAGGAAACATAATGAAAATTGTCTGCTGTGTTGCACTTGTTAGAAAAATTATTTATTAATTCGGTTTGAACAGATTTTCAAGAAAAAGTCACTAAATTTTAATTTTACAATCTGGTAGACATCCTGAAATGGTTGCTAGAGCCACGATTTTGTTCCAAAAATATTGTTGTACTATTCTGTTCCAGTGCCTAATTGGCATATCTGCAGCTCTGCTTCATGTCCAGTGATTGGTAGAGGCACGAGTATTCATCTGGCAACAGCCTAGACTTCTCAGTTCTATACGTGTACCGGCTGAAGCCCAATAGCCATAGGCTTCTAACAGTGTAGCACGTGATATCCCCACGACTTGTTTCCTTATTTATAACTGGCTTGTAGTCGTTAAATGTGTTTTAAAACCGCTCTCGTCTAATCGGAGTGAAGTATACGTTATTGACGTTCAGCCTGACCTAGAATCAATACGCGATGTTATCGTGCCTCTAGTGATTGATGTTTTAACTCTAGCCTGTCTTAGGGTTCTGCTGGCAAATAACAGACGTGTGGTGTCGCAGCAACCTTATTGGTAGAGACGGGAACAATTCGAGGGTTCATTGACCTGCAGACTAGCCTCCAAGAATATACACTGAACAAAGAGTATAGTTGCAGGTACCATACTTGTGTTAAAATAGGGACAACAAAACAGTTTGGTTGTAGGTACTACTCTGGACAGTTCCTTCAACAATCTGTTCTTTAGAAGTTACTATCTGGTGTGTAAAACCAACAAGGTCATTTGTTTCTTCTACAGAACCTTTGACACGTGGGAACAGCGTAGCGATAAGAGCCAGTGTTCCACGCTCAACGAGAAGCATATCGCCTCTATTCGCAGCGCGCCAAACTGGCGTGCAAGGCTTTCTTTGTAGTCTTTTTACTATGGGACTTTAAGCGGTGGCCCCAATATTTTATTTTTGAATAGTATGAAGTAAAGCCCAACGCATGCCTCTCGTTTTGCACTTTACGAATTCAGGTAATATTTTCGGTTTTACAACAGTCTAAAAAACGCCGTTTTCAGCCATTTTGAGAGGCCCGAATATCATGTTTATAACAAGCGTGCAGCATTTCTGGAGAAAAAAAAAAACAGAAGCGTGTGTTTTCTTTTCGTAGGTAAACATAATATGAATAAGTTAAGCGGTTTCGCGTAAAAATGTATGCGCGTGACTCGCTGCAACGCCGTCCATGCGCCAGTCGAGGAATCTTCTTAAGCGAGGTGTCAAATAAGTCAAGGACCAATTGCGAAAGTGACACGAACTTACATTCGATGCAATTCTACCTTGTGTCTGAAAGAAAACGCGAATTTTCCAGGTCCCTTCTTATTGCAGTTGGTGCAGTCAAATTGGATACTTGTCTGAACAAAGACACACTGCCAACAACAAAGCAGAACTGCAGATTTGCGCGTAAGGCATTGAAACAGAATCGTGCAGAAAACTTTCGAAATGTCAAATAAGCAAAATTCTAATAATTCAGCATAGTGGGCGAAGCCAAACCGTACACCTCGGGATGACTGTAAGATAACTTATTTCCGTTGGAAGTCGCTCTCCAAAGCAGTTAAGAAAGTTGATACATACAGGAATATTCTTGTCTGAAATTTGAGGAGCGGAGTTACTTATTTCCCCGAAAAACTTTGAAGCCAGACTTGTCAACTTTTTCTCCTTTGCCTTCTCGCGGATTCATTAAATATCACGAAGCAAGGCTTCGGATTTCCAATTCTAACTCTGCCTCGCAGGGACAAAGATTTGAATTACTCTCGGTGGAACGTAGATTTGAATTAAAGAGGTATTTCAGCCGCGCATCATGTTATCTGCTTCTTGGGATTGGTTGTGGAAACAAAGATATCCTGCCGCGTGTAGTTGTTTCATATGTAACAATATTGGGATTGTTAGGAAATGCCTTTACATAGAAGTTGTCCACAAGAACTACTCTTATGTTCCTATGAAGCAATAAAAAAGCCCGTAAGGGCAGTCTAGTGCGTGCGTTAACAATAATATTAAATGTTAGTCTACTACGCCTTTTTATCCTGCTAAATAATAAATAACTATGTACTATGAGCCATTTTTTGGACGATGAGAAGTAACATAATATTTCTTGTCTTGGAGGGCTGCGGTGGGCAGTTCGAGTTCTATTCCCGGCCGGGTTGGACCCCGGATTTTCGCAAGTGGGAATCGTTCCGGACGATGCAGGGTTTTCTCGGGGATCTCCCGTTTCCCCCGCCCTTTCATTCCGGCGCAGCTCCATACTCCCCTCATGTCACCTCTCACCAGCGCTGAAGACCTCGATGTTAAGCGCTGACCAAAATCTCTCACTCTTTCTTATTTCTTGGAGAACTCTACAATTTCAGAAATGCCGTGCACCGATCCAACTTAAAACAGCATACGCAATGCATTCTGTCCAGAAGCAAACTCATCACCCACGCGAATCCTGGCCAAAATTGTAGACGAATATTTAAGTGGCAAAATGTCGTACGGTGATATTTTTTACGTGCACAGTGTGGCAACACTGCTTGGAGAAAGTCCCCTCTTGCGCTTAACTTCCAGGTTTTATTTTATGTGTGTTAAGTCAAGTAAACATAGAATCTTGTTTGGACTGCTCGAGATTTGAACCTGCACCCTTAATATGCAGGTCAGAATTGTGGTAGTAAGGTAAGTAAGGTCAGGGGTCTCAACAACTTCAAGCAAAAATATTAGGGACTTTGGGAACACGCACGTTTCAAATAGGTACCAAATAAAGGACCAAAGCCAAAAATAGGGACCATTATAAGGACCAAAAAAAGTATGAAAAATTCTAAACGAACAGGCCAGATAAGCAGAATTCAACCTTTTGTGAAAAATATTGTAGGTAAAAATTTCCAGTATGCACTGGAACTTCACTGAACGCTAGGGAAAAAATGATAAAAATATTTAAGAAATGGAGCACATTACTACATGAAAGTTTGAGAGTAAAAAAAAAAACTGCTATCTTCGTCATAAGTTGATGAACAGACTAACTGAAGATAGCAACTGCAACAACTGCCAAAACATTGAAAGAAAAGAATGTAGTGACACAACTGATTCACAAAAGCCAGAAAAATTTGTTCAAAATGTTTAACTTTGTGGTAGACGTAAAAGTATTGTCATAGAATATGGTGAACCCTTACTGTCATAACTAGGTGACAAATTGATTTTTTTTATTATTTTATACCCATATATCGGAAGCACTTGAATTAATTCATCTTAGAGATTAAAAAAAAGTACTTTTAGGGACCATTTGT
>PNEQ01092297.1:32500-37012 GCA_003012365.1 Medauroidea extradentata
ACACGGGTCAAATTTTACACATCAGATGACATGTCATTTCCCCAAATAAAAAAATTAGGTCCCATAGTTTTAGCATAATCACCTATCAAAGTCGCAAAATGGCAGTTGCGGTGTAGCCGAAATAATAAAAAATAATTAACTTGCAGAAACTAGATAACATATTAGTTCTTAATTATGTGAGCTACTTCAAGACACTTTTGTGAACACAAAGTGATAAGTTTTTGTATTTTTAAAAAATTGATGAAAATGAGTAAATTTTTATATAACTTTGACTTTTGGCTACTACTGAAATTTTCAAAACTAACATTTGTCAACCATGTCATAGAATGCATTGATACACTGACTATCAGTTACTGTAATTTTGAATTTATTAGTTAATTTTTTTTTATTTAGGCTACACTGCAACGGCCATTTTGTGACTTTGATGAGTGATTATGCAAAAACTATGGGGCCTAATTTTTTGTTTAGTTTGCAAAATGACTTGTTACATGATGTGCAAAAGTTGAACAGTGTTTGGCACAAATATACAAAAAATTAAATTTTACGGGTCCAACG
The DNA here is from genome assembly GCA_003012365.1 of Medauroidea extradentata. Taxonomy (NCBI): domain Eukaryota; kingdom Metazoa; phylum Arthropoda; class Insecta; order Phasmatodea; family Phasmatidae; genus Medauroidea; species Medauroidea extradentata. The sequence goes on from PNEQ01092297.1 coordinate 33,056, forward strand.
CCCTTAATACGTAATTTTCATAGGGTTTGTGTAATGGACACAGGTGTACAGACTGTGTGATATGAAACACTAAATAATACCTATTTTGGACAGTTAAAAGTTGCAAAACTTATGTTGCTAAATGTACCGGTAGTCCATCAGCATTGACGTATGTGGCAATCGATAAGAAGCACATAAAATTTACCGTATATGACTTTTTACTTGCCCATTGAAATAAACTTTCAAAAGTCACATTTTTCTGTGATGTTATCGTCCATTGCGACCTGGTCCAGGGGCGGGATCAGCTTATGGGATATTTATCAAGCAGCTAATACAATACAGTTGGTAATTTAACTAGTTCTGCGTGGTAGTAAACATTAATCGCATTTTCAATTTTTTTCTTCGAAAATAGTAAAACCATCAAATAACGCGAGGCTTGATGTACATGCTAAACTCTCTGTCGACACTTTCAAACACAACGTGAAGTAGCAAGTTCTATGTTCAGTTTTTTGTTTAAATATATGAGTTGTACGTAACTTTGAAGCCATGCTCACCTGCTTGTACTGTTTTTTTTTGGTGAAAATTATATATTTTTTAACTCAAACGAGAGCAGGTATAAAAAAACTGTCTGGCAATTTTATTAAAAAAAATTTTGTTTTAGCTATTTCTTTTTCAAGAGAATAAATATATTCTTTCTACTAATAATAAGCAAGTTAGCATTTATTGGTTTGTGGACATACGCCATTGCTCATGTTTTGTTGATCAAACTTGTGTTGGATGACAAATAACGAAAAACGAACAGGAAAAAAAATATATATATATATATATCCCTGTCCGTTTTTCGTTATTTATCCTCCAACACAAGTTTGATCAACAAAACATGAGCAATGGCGTAGGTCCACAAACCAATAAATTCTAACTATAAACTCCCATTGCAACAAACATTAAAAAATCTCAATAAGGAAGTTAGCAAAAAGTTCGTTAGTTACGTACTTGGCCAAAAACCATAGCATTTACTGTTTTGAAGAACTTTAGCCTATATGGTGTAAACACTTTTAAATAAAACTGCCAAACAGATTTTTGATAAAAGCTATCGTTTAATTTTTACAAAATTATCTATTCAGAAGCGGTATAAGTGGGGAACATGGCTTTAATATATAACTTTTGGAACATGTATTTTTCCTTACTTATTTCATACTTTTTAAGTCTTGACAAACTGTTGTTAATCTAATTATAGGAATAAGCATAGACGTGTTTTTTTTTGGGGGGGGGGAGGGGGGCAAGGGTGGCACGTGTCATTCCAGTATTGTTTGATAACAAACAAAAACATTTTTACCCTGTTTAAGTAGCATCATTTTACACCTTCAAATCCACATTTTCCTGGGTGGAACATCCCCCCCCCCCGCCGTTTTATTGGCTGGATAGGTGTTAACTTTACTTTTCAAAACGCTGAAAAGTTTCTTCATGAGAATGAGGAGTTAGAGTTTTGAAATGGCAGGCCTCAAGCAAAATTTCATGCGAGGACTTTGTTCCCTAAACCGGTGTTAATAAAATGGCTGCTAACCTTCTGTAAAAATCTTTTTTGCTATTATGTTGAAAGCTGCTTAAATCAAGTTAGAATTTTTAAACACAATTTAATGTCTCTCTTGCACGAATAATTTTTCATTAGCGTGGCGGCTGGTGCTAATGTCATTACCAGCGAGCGTTATGGAAGTGAGGAAATTGTAATGGAGGTTGTAAATGTTTGTTTTTGCCTTCCAACCCCTTCCCCCCCCCCTCCTCGCCTCGAGCCCCGAGGATACACTTCCGAGAGTCACGGTAGCTATTATTAAAACGGCTTCGTTACAAGGTGGATTGTTGTTTGCCTTCCCTGATGTTGGAACTAAAGTGCTCTCCTGTTAATTAAGGTGTCTGCCTGGGCGGGTGTGTTCAAGGCCTAGAAGTGCGGAAGCTATAAGGTTGACTCAGCATGCGCATCATCCCTCTCCCTTGCCTCTAGGCGCAAGTCACTGAACTGGCGTGCAGCAGGGTTGCCAGATCGTAAACGAAGTTTAGTCTCGTACAAGGCATCAAAATTCTCGTACCACACCTTTTGGTGACCTTTTATTGGCGCACCTGCGTGCCACGAACACATAACTACAGGCCCGGCCATTAATAATTCTCTGGTCTCGAAATTCTCGTATGACAGCAATTTTATATCGTACATCGAATAAATACACCCTAAATCTTCGTACAAATACGAGAATTCTCGTATACCTGGCAACACTGTCGTGCAGTATTCTCGCCTTCAACTCGCCTCTATCAGACACTGAGTGGTGACTCATCATTTTGTGATGTATTATTGAAGACGAAAGTGTATTGTACCCGACTATACCTTTTAAAAGATTATAAGCAAAGATTTACATACGTAAAAAAAGGCCGAAAACTCTCCATTTTCGGCCGCTAGAAAATATGCTTTAATTAGAAATGTTGAACCTGAAATAAGTATACACATGTGTAATGTTCTTTAATGGTGTTTTAAGTGCGATAAAATCATAATTTTATATTTTGTATGAAATATTGTTAGTTTTATAGACGATACTTGTGAGTACATTTTACTCGTACGTAACCATTTTAGCTCTCATAGTTTTCTCATAACGGGGTGTCAATTTGCGTGTTACGCTGCAAATCGAAAAATTCACAGTGAAGTTACGTGCCATGGACTAACCTATTATTTATAAACTCAATATTTTGTATCTTAAAAAAAAAAAAAATACTAAAAGTACAGGGAAAACCTTGGAAACTGCAATTTTTTTTTCCGAATATAAAAGTTGCTCACTTCGCCTTTTTCTAATTTTTGGTTACGTGGCCCAATTCATATTATTTTGTTTAAGTAAGTCAACTGGTTTTCACTATTTGCATGATAGCATAACATGCAAATTTTGACTTTGAATCACAGTTGTGAGAAAACTGTACTAGCTACAAATTTTCTTAAGAGGAAACCGTACTTGTTTACGAAATTAATATAATTTCGTAAAAATATAAATTTTTGGTGCTAAACGCACTTAAACATCCTTAAGGGGCTTGTCTAACTAGTGTGCAACCATAATCATTGTGAAAGTTTTTCCTCTATGAAACAATTTTAAAGGAAACGCTTTCAAATAATAACTCGTGAACGTAATCGTAAAGAGTTTTGGTCAGTTCCGTCTCCTTCAAAATAGATCAAGCCATCCCTTCACTGGCTTTGCACACGATTTTTTGTCTCTTGATTTACACTGTTTTATTTCTTCTTGTATCTCGCATACAGTCAGTGTGTCATCTCTTATCTGATATTGTTTCATTGTGTCAGTTATGTGTCGCATCTTGAGTTCAGCTCGAATGTCATCATTTTCCATTTTATCTTGCGGATCGTGTTTGAAACATTGGTGAGAGCACTCGCCTTCCAACAAGGTGATCCGGTCTCTGTTCCTGGTGGGGTAGGTCTCCGGATTGTCGCATGCGGGAATCATGCCGGAGGATACCACTGGCGGGTGGGTTTTCTCTGGGATCTCCCATTTTCCCCCTCACAAGCGCTGAAGACCTTGAAGACTTAGGGCCGTACCTATAGACCTCTTTCAAATGACAACCAACTGCTCACCAATGCTTTCTCTATAGAGATAACAGTTGGTTGTCATTGGAAAGCCGATTATAGATACGGCCCTTAGAACTGACGAAAATCTAACCATTTCTCCTTTTTGTCTATTAAAATACATCCTGCTATGAGGTTAATTTTACATGCTTGTATACTTTTCCATCTCTATCCTTAAGGGGCCTCACTAGTCAGAAAATAGGTTATTTTTCAAGCATTCGCGACTATTCTAATTTCTCCAAAACTATGCAATATTTGAAGGCAAGATTTTTTCAGAATAAAGATAAAAGTCTGTTGTTTGCTCCTTGAGTGTTAATTTTTGTTTATAAACCCAAAAATGTCCTTTAAAAATATGCTAATTTTACCGAAAT
>PNEQ01092299.1:0-17331 GCA_003012365.1 Medauroidea extradentata
AATGAAACCGTTGATTAAACTTGATTTTGCAGAAAGCAGCGAAAATAAGAACGACTGTGTCTTTGATAATGCGTGAAAATAATGTTGATATGTGTAATACTCTTATTGCTAGAGCGATAGTAATATTAGCCTTGATTTATATGGGGTTAATGCGGGTTGCATACATGCGCCTGAAACACTGACACGGCCTCTTAATGCTCCGTGAGCTTAGTCGACAAACGCAGAAAAATACGTCTATCCAGCCGGACATCTTAAACTTGATGTATAGTGAAGTTAAGTCGGAGCTTGTTGAGCTGCCTGTGTTTTACATACATTGCTTCACGAAAATAAAATATTTTGTTTTGTTTCACAAATAACACTTTCAAATTCATGGCAAAATATCAATAGAATGTGGAATTGACTATATCCACGGATTTTGTCGGCGCATGTGACTTTATTCCCGCGGTAGTTTGTCGAGGGCTTCGAGTTAATTGAACGGTGTAAGCAGCGTGGGTAGAATTTTACTTCCTTGTCGTCGTCCCACATACTGTAAACTATGTGTGTGCTTTTCACTTAGCATTACTATGAAAAATTAATTTTGCAATATAATTTTGCAACAATTGAAAAAAAAAAAAATGAAAAAAAGGAAAAGGAAAAACTTTAACACGTCAGGAGAAGAATAACGCTAGCATTGCATTCGCTATTGTCTAAAAAACGTGTAACATTCCTGAAGCGGAAACAGATACTATTTCTCGGAACGCCACATCTGTTTCCGTCAAAGAAAGCCAGCCACTTTTATTTATGTTATTAAAGTTACTTTATCCAGTCGCTGTGTAAGTTTATATAGTCGGCGTTGTTCTCGTCTAGTTTCGTTGCTATTTTCATATATCTTGTTTAGTTACTTGTCTGTGTACGTACATTTTGTTCTGTTTAGCCGGATATACCGAATATTCCTTTTTTATTAAAAAAAAATATGATTACATATTTGCTAATAAAAGATAGTTCTGGTGTTTACTTCTGAAGTGCTATTTTGTTTTATTGTTGGGTTCTCGGCAACTTTGCAGCATTCGATCGCAACAGCAAACATGTCCGAAGACATTGTTCAGACGGCCATGCTTACAGAGTGTTACAAATTAGTCGGCAGCGCTCTAAGGGCACAACTACTTGTTGGCTGGAACAAATCTCGCATGTGAGCACAGATGAAGCTTGTATTGCATGTGGATGTATATTACATATCAAAATAAACCACTGGTCGAATCCTTACGTTTAAGAGAGCTCTTTAATGAAAATATGTAACTATGTCAAACATAATCTAAAAAGTATATGTATATATGTATGTATAGGTAGTTCATGATAAAGTGAGCACTTTTAAAGAACATCTTGTCTGGTATATTATTTGTAAAAAAGTTATATATTGTGACTTCGTACGTTACATTTTTTGTACAGCATAAGTAGAGGCAGGAAATATTTGCGGGTTCACTGACGTCTAGGCTAGCCTTCAAGGACATGTGTGTATTCAAGCAGACATTATCTGCTCACTGGCTGATCGATGTCGCAGTTATATGGGCCTGCATTTAGTTACTTCTGTACTATTGGCTAAGAGACTTCCAGCAAGTGTCAAATAAGTCACGGACCAGTTGCGAACGTGGCACGAACTTACCGTTGCTGGAATTATATAGCTTGGGTCCGAAAGAAAACGCTAATTTTCCAGGTCTCTAAGTAAAATCTGTACACTTTAAATTGGTACACAATTGCTTCCTTTATATTAAGAGGTATTGATCCCTACCACCTTGGATTTATCTGTTTCTTCTCAATAACGTCTCTGTTCCATTCGATTTATAAAAATGTTTGTCACGACAAGGCATAGATACAAACTTAATCGATTTTCTGTAAGTGCTTAAACCGTAATATATTCATTATTTTGCAACGGGAAACAGCTGGAAAGGAAAAATTGCTTTATTTGCGGGAGCGACTAAACAGGCCGCAACATTAACAGAAACAATGCCATGTGGATTCCAAAAAGTGAATGCAACAATGAACTATGCCTTGTCAGAGTGAAAAAAGTAAAATATTGTGTCTATTCCCTGATTTATAAGAAAAACCGTAAAACCGACTTGACTTAATCAATCCCCCTTAAGAAGCGACGGAAAAATATCAATAATCTGAAAGTAAAAAAAGCAAAACAGGTTTCAAAAGTGCTCATTTTAGTCCGAACCACACGCACGCTCAGACACATACACGCATACACACACACACACACACACATATATATATATATATATATATATATATATATATATATATATATATATAAAAAATCAACGTTAATCGAGCCCAATACATTTGACACGTCCCGCTAACACACTTATTACTACATAACGTATGTAGTATGTAGTTTCCTTAAAAGTAAATATTCGTTTTTGTGTACAAGTAACTTGAGTTAATATCGTATAGCACTTTCTTAGTAGTATCTTAATGTTTATAGAAGAGTGAGCATTTACAAAAGCAGCATAACTTTATAGAGAGCAACAAAATGAAATTAAGCACTCAAAAAGTAATCTATCCACAAGAATCGAACAACAAGTCTACTTATTACTATGAATGCTTGCTATAAATATACTGTGTTACTTATCAAAACACATTACGTAAGTAACTAAAATGCAGTTTCCACAATTTCACATGATTCAAGTCTACGTGCAATATACGTTGTAACGCTGTTTTGGCACAAGTTATTTAAAGTGAATTATGTTGATCGAGACCGGGTTGCCTGGGTGGGATATAAATAGTCTGAAACTACATCTGCCACGCCATGTTTTGTAAGATATAAAATTTAAACCAAATATAGTCATATACCTGCCTTTTTTTTTTGTAATGAACGTACTACGAACAGGCATACAAATAGACAATGAGCACGTACTTCGTAATGGAGGAAAGAATATATACACACATGTGTATTATAAAACGGGGGTGTTATTTGTTGTGAAATATTATTTTAGTAAATATCATAGCTATTTCTGTACTGTTTCGTTTGAACTTGCTCAGAACGTAACAAGCTTAGTTCCTAAACAAAAAAAAAATACTTAAATTATTTTACATCTAATCTTAAAAGGGTGCTCGTCTCCAGACGTTAAAATCATTTTATGTTTGTATGAGATAGAGTGGTTTTTGTAGGAATTAGATGTGTGACTACAGTTTTCAAACATTTTTTTTTGCTTATTCAAGTAGTTTTCACACACTTACTTGTCAAGAGTCTAAAAGTTGCAAGATGTGGGAAAGCACACTTAGTAAAAATGAAATAATAAACTCATATAATAATTTACACTGAAATGAGATGTGAACTTACTTTTTACGAAAGAACGATATAATTTTCATAGAAATGTTTCTGTGTTTAAAAAAATTATGTGAGCAAAATTCATACCCGTTTTCTTCATGTTTAGCAGCTTAAACAAAAAATTATATAATTTTGCTTCAATACTATCGTTGACTTATCCCAGAATATTATTTAATTTCGGTTCATAGTTGGTTTTTGTTATTTGAACATCCCTGGGACATGAAAACTGTAACTTTAACATACAGTAATTTCAAAAATACGAAAGCTTAATTTATTTCACGTCGTAAATTATGTCTACGAAACAGTCTCTCATGCAAATATAAAGTTATACTGTATATGTTTTAACGAATCACACTATAAGAAAAAAATAGTTTGAGTTGATTATATTATACTCAAAATGTGTGTTCGTAGGCACAATGCAGAGAGCTTGCAATTGGCAGCAATGTACAAGATTTTCTGCATGCTTAATTTTTGTGGTACACTTTGTTACTAAAATATCGATAGCAAAACAGAAGTTTATTTTGGATTTGTAGTATGCCTATTTTACATATTAAAAATAATATTTTTCTTGAGACGTGATTTAGTGTAAGATAGATCGCAGAATTTATTTCATAGAATTTGATTAGTATTCTGAAAGAACCACAGCGTAAATTAGTTTTGGTTCTTCGCACCTGACATACTTTGTAGAAGTATATTGAAAAAGTATTGGAAGTCGTTCCCAGTGCGTCGCAACCCGGCTGCCATCATTATTTTACACCGCTGTTTATTTTCCCCCTTCGTCCCTTACACTTAACTTTTCCCATTTCCTACTTGGACCAACCCCGCCGAAGTTATTTTATTTCTTTCCGATCTTTTGTCGCCGCGCCGAACGCCATTATAACTTGGCTGGCTGTTTTCACTCCGTTAGGTTGTGCCCCCTGGAGATAAGTTGTCACGTGACCCCGGGAATTGTGGCTGGCCTGAAGTGGCCCTCTGACGAAGATGGGAGAAGTGGGATGGAGCAGATAAGGGGGGGGGGGTGCATGGTCGAAGTTTGGTCGCGCGCCTTATAACGTCTGCCTGCGAGACAGTTTCCGCGTTACTTACGTCCCCCGTGTTTCTGTGGCTCGCGAGATCTCGTGTAACTTCGTGGCAACTCTTGCTACAACTTCTAGACAGCTCGAACGCCGTGCCGTCTGCCTCCCCCCCCCCCTCAGTCGACTCTTCACCACCTTAACGCCGCGATAAAATATACGGATACACAGGATTCATAATACAAGATGAACTCGAGTCGTAAATCTGCGAACTCGGTCGTTATTCAACTGTTCCCTGCGATCTCAGGGCCCCACAAAGCTTTCCTTATTAAGGAACTGCTGAAAATTTTATCGCTCTGTGGCAGGGCCACTCATCGAATCGCCGGGTTCCAAATTTAGTTTCGTTTTGTTACTAGGAATGACGAAGTTACCCCAACTGCGCGGGAGAAGCGAGTTCCACCGACGAGGGTCGATTTGAAAGTTTTAATTACGAACAGCCGTACCACTCGCCCGAAAGGTGGGAAGGACTATTTAAGTTTCGCCTTTCTTCCTCAAGCTAGAACAATGGCGTGTTCTAAATTTTTGTATGCTTGAAAAACTCTTGAAGTTAAACCTTATGCTACTGTAGCCTTTCTTTTATTGTAGCAGACTTATTACCTCGTAATTACTCGTACAGTGGTTCTAACGACTGCAAGAGAATTATGGTTATTTTTAATTAAACTCTTAACCTGCTTTCTGTTTAACATAAAAATTAATCAAAAAAGTTCATTAACGCGTATTGTTATATTGGCTTATTTATGGCATCTCTTTCAGTTATCCCATGATTACGCAATCTTAAGAACACAGTTTGTTTACATTTAAGCCCTTCATTAAAAAAAAAAAAAAGATTCATACACGATCGACTGAACCGAAACTAGTCAGTTGAAGAAAACTTGTACCAATTGAGTGCTGTGCACGCTTAGCGCATAGTTGCGGATTTTAAATGTAGAATCACCTTTAAGAACGAATGTATTGTTAATGAATTATTTCTATTCTGTTTCGAACGAGATGTAATCCTACGCTAAATTTCTGCAAGATAGAACATTGTCAATTAAAAATATTTTCTATTTGTTATACTTCATTTCGGAATTTATATTTCACAAAAATTCTGAACGAAAGTTTTTACATTTTTTATCATAATATGGCTTAAGAATTTGTACGTTTAACGAATTTTGTTTCGAAGAGTTATCTTAAAATTGGTCATGATAATAAAGACATTTAATCCCAGCTAACCCTTGACTTCCACGTGGTTGCAAGCCAGGTAAACAAAGATATTCCTTAAGAGCTGACTTATAACACACGTACTTTAAGAAGTACTTGATACAGCTTCAAACCATTGTGTGAGGTTGTTCACTTCAGAACGCCTCCTTTAGATGAGGTGAGAGGATTTTACGGCCCTTTACCAATGAAGTCTTAAGAGCCGATGGAGGTGAAGTGAGGTAAAGGGACATCACAACATCTATGCCAGGCAGGGATTCGAACCCAGGGCCTTTCGCACCGTAGACCAGCGCCTAACCGACTACGCTCCGGAGACCGGCTCCCTTTCAGGCGTCGGCAATCTGCGGCACGTTTCTCACGCGCGTATGTGATTTGTGCTTGCACCTGCGTATGTATGCAACCTGTGATATTCCGCTGACCAATTTGAGAGTTGACATTCAAAAGGGACTAAGTGCCAGAATCCATATTTTCACGATTATTCCATCAAAATTTTCTAAGTGCTACACCCTACTATCTTAAAAAGAGAGGTACGGCAATACCATTATTGCTATAGGATTCCCATCTAAATGTAAGAATTGCCATGGCTAGTGATATTTAAGAAGGAATAAGTGCCATGGATAATGATATTCAAAAGGTAATAAGTACCGTGGCTAGTTATATTCAAGAGGGGATAAGTGTCGTAATTAGTGATATTCAAAAATAAATAACTGGCACTGCCTGTTCACATTGGATTCCGATGCTGTTATGTTTAATGTTTTGATAGCCAACAATGTCAGCATGATCTATTCTTACTATTAAACTATTTTATTCCTGTTAAACTATTTTATTCCTATTAAATATGTGAGTATGTGTTTTCTAAGTTTTTATGATTTTCCTCGGAAGTAGGTTTTGGCACTTTGTCCATTTTGAATTTCAACTCTGCAATTGTTGTCACGTAACACGTGTCATTACGTCGTCCATCTGAGGCGTCAATAAATACTCCCGGAGATGTAGTTCTTCGTCTTCTAGGACCAACAGAGAAAGTTTATGGATGGCAACTTGTAAGCGACCTGTGATCTGTGTCCGCCAATCGTTGATTGCAAGACGTGTATCGTCAATACCGTGGCGCAGAAAGTCACTGGCGAACGGCTCACATCTCGAGACGTGACCTACTGCCACGATGGCTGCTTCGACAAAGTCCCCCGCTCCTGCTTCCTGCCGGTCCGCAGGGCCACAGCAAACAAGATAAATCCTGCCAGCCAATCACGTTCAAACACTCAGTGCCACCCTCTCTTAGTAGCGTAGCCAGGATTTTTTTCAAGGCTGGGGGATACCAACTTGAGAATTTTCATAACATAATAAGGGGACACTTGATCACACGTCATGAAGCTAAGGTTCGCTGGTCTTCCCCCAGAAAAATTTCGGTTTCTATGTGCTAAATGTTGCAATGTATGCAGTTTTGTACTTAAAATGTTACTATTGCACTCTTAATTTTATATTCAAGCAGTTTATTTTCATTTCGGGTGGGGGGATACATCCCGATATCTCCCCTCTGGCACGTCCCTCCCCACTCTATACCTTGATCAAGAGAGAATAGTTTATTCTTCATGATTAGAGGTACGTCAATTTCGCGGATTCATCTGGCAGTAGCCTAGATTGCTCAGTCCTGTACACGTTCTGATGGATACAGTCGATTATTCATTGGCTTACAACATTACAAGCGATAGCTCTATGAATCATTTCTTTATTTATTACTGGCTTGCAGTAGTCAAATGCGTATCGTGACAGCCACCAGCTAATCACACACGTGATTATGAAGTATGTGTTTTTGGCGTTCAATCTGACCTGGAATGTATTTGCGAAATTGACGTACCTTTATACTCATGATCCAAACTGTAACCGGTAACTTTGATCGTTGAGGCATGTTGCATGTGAAATTGCGCACGCCTAGTTCTTAAATTATATTTAATATCACCACGTGACCCTCTACCCATCCCCTTGTGTTCTAACGTTCTCGCCCTTTATTTTTGTGCTCGGCGTAACTTTCACATTGCTGCCGAAGTACCGTGGCTGGCGGCTGTTTCGTGGTATCCTGTTGTGTGTCTTGATTCGTTACAGTTCATTCCGTCATAGACTGTTCCTATTCTCAATTAATTAGTACTATTTAAAACAAATTACGAATACCCTGATTATTTCACTTTTACTAGTACCCACCATGTTCTGTTTACATAATTCCCATTACTATTTTACTCACGAAAACTTATATACACACAGTGCTTTTAAACGAGAAATATATGTACTCTAACTCCAACATTTACATAAGATATGAGGCCCGCGCTGGTCTCCCGCCAAGGCGATCCGGATTCGATTCCAGGCAGGGTTGGCGCAGGATTTTCGCGCGTGGGAGTCGTACCAGACGATGCCGTTGACCGGCGGGTTTTCTGGGGGCTCGCACTGTTCCCCTTCCCCCTCATTCCACTCTATACTGACATGTTACCCCTCACCAGCGCTGAAAACCTCGATGTTAAGCGCTGATCAGAATCTCTCACTATCACTCTCACCGAGTAAGATATGTTCTGTCTTTCTACAGAGCGTGATAATTCTTCAGTTAGCTTCTCAGTATCTTAATTCTTCTTACAATAATAAATAGAGCTAATAAACCAGTGATAAACAAAATGTAATAATATTTCAATACAATTTTCTTGCGCAGGAACAGTCCAGATTCTGCCAGAAATCTAAACCGACTGCTGTCAGTTTTTGGCAGAATTATATTGTTCAAATTTTTTTTCCTCGGTGTACGTTATTCGCCATGAAGAGAAGTCACGTAGCAAGATAATGTCTGGCGGGATAAAAAGAAATTCAACGACGGGGACAAATACAGTCTTTCTACCTCGTCTCTTCTAATTTTTTTTTGTCTCGGAGCAACCTCTGTAAGCGAAATGCGCTGCTGCAAACTCCACCACACAAACGTAGCACCCCAGCGGCGAGAAGACGGCGGGTAAAGGGGGTGGTAATAATAATAATAATAAAAAAAGGAAGGTGGACGAGGTGTAAAATTCTCGCACTCGAGAGAATTTCATTTGATATTTCCCGTCGTCTGCAGGGTAACGCACTGCAGTGCCTCTGTTCGCCGCCTCTGACGCAATGGCGCGTGTCTCGCCGCTCAAACGACCAGTTTGAACACCCCTGCCCCCCCTCACCATCCACGGACGCTAAAATTCAATGAAATTCTCCGCCAGACCTCGGCGAGTCCCCCCTCCATTTATATTTAAATCAGACAATTAAGGTCTAATGGCCGATTATTAAAACCTGAGCCTTCCCATCTCAATATTATTAATCGTCTGGACTATACTTCAGAAGAAAAGTTATATTTATGATCGTGAGAACTATGCTTTCAAAGCACTGTTAATTAAAACTTTTAGTAAGATATTATTTCATCACGTTGTATCACAATCGGTTGCCCACGTTGACGGAGAATTTGTTTTTGCGAGATCGTATAAACTGAGGAAACAATTGTAACAGACAATGAAGGAAAACTGTAATAGAATCAAGATTGCTCATTTTGAACATCATCGACTGCAAAATACATAAGCTATAATTGAGACTCGGGTTACTTAAAATGCCTTAATTTTTTTGATTTCAAGAAAAGCAGTATATATATGTCACGAGCAAAGTATTTGAAAAATAATGGGAGCTTCAGAGATCCAGTACTTTGTATTTTAATTGGGAGGGGGGTGAAGTGTAATTATATTGCTTGCAGCGAATAAAACAGCTTGGCTCATAGTTAAAAATTGTTTGAATGCTAAAGGAAAATCAATGGAAACTAGTATTAAATGTTCAGACATTTCCACGTCTCAGGAAAATAATTTCTGAAAACCGCGTAATATATTGCGTAATGTCGTTATTATTGATTTATCAGCTGTACTAGTGTGTGACGTCACACGTACCCCGACTCGATTTTCGATAGCACTTAGATGTCGGGTATCCACGGACATAATTGTTACGAACTTTGGTAATGTTGTATATAAATATTGTTATTTTTCTTATATTAATGCGTTTCTTTTCTTAACATGTTCGTTATTAACTCGCTATATTGTGTGTTAATCTATTTGGCAACAATGAGCTAGGGTAACAGTGAGCTACAGTCTTTAAAATATAACGTAGTATTGAACTACGACAATGCAGAAATTTCTTCTCTGTCGGATTGTCTCTTCAGTTGTAAATTTTGCAATCGGTTTTAAACAAACTTCTCAATGAGCAATATAATTGAAACATTATAAAACATATCAGTAAAGCATGACAGTCACAATGTAAGGGAGGAAGATGGTACATTAATTACGTAATATTTTAATTATTTATATCGCTAACCACGTTAATAATAATTTCATGATTAACGAGAGACTTTAAACTTTCAACACAGCTCAGAACTTGTTACAAATTTTGACACACAAGTTTTGAAAAATAAAATATTATAATACAAAATTAAACACCTAATATACCAAGTTTTCATAACGGACAAAAAAGAATAAAATAATTCCTCCTTGTGGAAATACTTGTAAGGTTTAGAACGAAAAACGTGGGGCGTATGCAATGAACAATTTAGAAAGTAGCTATCGTTGATAAAAATAATACAACGCTTCATATAATTTGCTGTGCAATACAATTTTTGTGACCGAGTTGAAATAGTCATGCATAAATTGTCTATAGTAATCACCGTACGTATATCGTTTTAAATCTGACAAGTTTTTTTAAAAACTAAGTGTAGTAAAATGTTTTTATTTCAAGAACAGTAATTACCATAATTTTGCTTGTATATTCTGTACTTTATATTTATTTAAATTTATTGCGCAAGTGTTGATATAAGTGATCTTCTTTGTTGATATTGTTTGACTTTATCCTGAATGTTCACTTCCGATCAGCGTTAAAGGTTAGGATACGATGTCGAACGAACGACTGGAATCCTTCGTCGTTAAAATCTTAAGTACTCTTCATAATTCGATGGGACTTTTTTGACGAGCAGATATTCCATTAGTGGACTTTTAATATACAGCACCAAAAGGTAGCATGCTTTGCTTTAGATTAAAAAATTAAAAACTGTTTATAGACAAATAAAGGCTTGAAACTACAAAATCCATACAAATTTAACACTTAAATTATTATAATTTTAATATGATAATATCCAGGACTCTATAATAACTGAATTAAAAAAAAATATTGGTGTTTTTATTTTTAAATAAGTTTACTATCTGAAAACTCTCGCACGGAAGTTTTAGATAATAAAATTATTTAAAATCAAAATGCAAGTTTTTTTTTTAAATTTGGATTACTATAGGGTCCTGCATTTTATCATATTAAATAATATAAAAATTAAGCTTTCTATATTTATGGATTTTGTAGTTTCAATCCTTTATTTTTCTAAAAACAGTTTTTAATTTTTTTACTCAAAAGCAAAGCAGTCTACCTCATGGTGCTGTATATTAGACGACCACTAATAAAATATCTAATTGACAAAAGAGTCCCGTCGAATTATGAAGAGTACGTAATATTTGATGGACAATTGAGTATTCCAGTTGTTCGCTCGACATATTCCCTTTCCATGCCCCTTATGTAATGTTAGGCAGATTCGAAGCGCCGGGGTCTGAAGCACGCGAGTCCGTGTACGATTAACGGCGACGCCAGTCACGTGCTTCATACGCCTCCCGCCAAGGCGATCCAGGATCAATTCCCGGTGGGGTCGGTCCCTGGGACTTTTACATTTGTAGGCTTATAATTAAAAGTCAATGCTTGTTAGTGTTGTTCAGTGTTACGCGTAACAAATCATGAAAATAAGGCCTAGTTTATAACGTATTACCAAAATTTTAACCAAGTTCTATATATTTTTTTAATTTGAGATTCCCCTTCCCTTTACCCCGAACAAAAGTAATGTGTGTGGGCCTGAATATAATTGTCTGATCAGTCATTTGACGTCTGTAAACGATAAACATAGTACATCCTAGATATGTGTTTAATTTTTTTTGTTCAACTCCACCCCATTGGTCAAATTCACAACTGACGGAAACGTCTCATGTGATTTTTGTTTTTCCTTGATCAACACTGGTGTCAGGTGAATATTGCCAACTGTAGCACGCTCCAAGCAAGGCTAGTGTGCGGGCCGTGTCTGTAGCGCTGTGCGTCAACCCGCGTAGAGGACTTTGCCGTCGAAGCTCAGGCAGGGGGTAGTTCGGGCTCACGGGCTCGATGAGTTACAGCCTAGCCCTCGTCGGCCACCGTGGCCTGCACACTACCCCTACCTCCCACCCCCTCACGCCGATATTTCACACACACCGGCAACTTCTGTTCCGCCCGCCCGTGAAATATTGTCTTCCCGCGGCGCCCCTTGACTAATGCCGGACATTTTGTTGCGCGCCCGAGCCGAGGAGGAGGGGACGCACAAATCACGTGCCCGCCTTTTTTTCTCCCCCCCCCCCCCACTTTCCACCGGTCCTCATAAACAACGACGTATGCGAGTTACGGCTCGGACCCGCGCAGTGACCGCGAGCCCTGAGGGGGATCTACGACGGGAACCTGCTGGGGATGAAAACTAGGAAGACGTAACTCGAGAGCGGGGCGCCATCTTGAAGATCCTGCCTCGCCGGCAGTAACTTGGGTACCAGTCGCAGTCAGCAAAACGTTGAAATATTTTCATTGAAAAATTGTGAATCATTATGTTGTTTTCTCTTCTTCTCTTATTCCCCATATTATTTAGCCGGATAATTCCACTGCATGACATTCAAAAGGATGTGATTCGTAAATCCGATGCTTAGGGCATGGGCCAGAGTTTCTTCGCATTTAACGGTAATTATTTTTTAAAAACATAAATGGGAGCCGATATCGTAAAATCGCTTCGTAACTTTGTTATGACTGATTTAAATTGAATACTCTAATTTTGTCGATTAGCTATACTCATCACACAGTTTGTCTCGAAAAATTACATTGCATAGTAAAACAAAATTTGCAAAAAAGTTACGAAGCAATTGAACTGTATCAACTCTCGTATGGATTTAAATAATAATTCTCTCGAAAGAGAGTTTTATTTGAAAACAAAGAGTAAAACGTAAAACAAGGGAATTCTGGCCAACAGTTTTTGCCACCTTTATAAGCAGAAGTGTTACTCGCGTGATGAATTGTTTCAGTACAATCTCTGACGCCGAAGTATCGTACATTTTATTGCAGCGAAAGGAATTGCGCTAAACGAACATGTCAATTGTAAATCCTTGCAAAACCGTTTTAGAGGATTATTATTTCTAGAGTTTTTAAATTGATTTTTGAGAACCTGGAAGATTTAAATTATTGATTTAGGATTAATTTATGTACAACGCCTTCTTTGAATACTATAGCGGCGCGTAGAATTTATTCATAATACTATTAATAAAAATAAATATTATTATTACTTCATAAAGTTATGGGTTCAGAGTTGAAAGTCTTAAAGAGGCGAGACTAACGTAATTATTGCACTCCGATTCATTGCCTTGTCCGTAGAGGCTAACATATATTAGACGTATTCCGTGGATCACCCTTACTGCTCCATAGCTTTTCTTTTCTCATTTGTGTACTAGTTCACTTGGCAAATTACTTAATGTGCAAGAAAATATTTCCAGTGCGATACTCTGAACTGACACGCTTAAAAATGTATTTATTTTGCTTTTGTTTTGCATGATATACCTCGTTTAACTTATATTCGCTCATGTAGTCGAACAATGCTTGGTAATAATAACATAAATTTGATAACATTCGTCAATTTTCAGAAATGTACCAACGTAAAATATGCAGGATGAGGGCAGAAACGCTTTCACGATAACAGAAGCTAATTAAAACAAAATAAGCAATGTACAAATGGAAACTTGTTATCCACGCCTAGTGAACATTAAAGACGTGTTAAACTTTTTATAATTAAAGATGATTTACACTGTTACACTTAATATACCGTATTCTCCATTGATGATACACTGCCTAATTCCTAGTAGTTTTCTATTGCTCTTAGGGTAATTTAGAAAATAATGGTGGTGACTTCTTGGGTTTTCGCCTTCTTATGATATTTGTGTGATGGCTCAGTATACATAAATATATATTTATAGTGCATTGGGTAACTACTGGAAACTGTCCCATCATTGGATCTGCACTGGAGAACATGATATTAAAACTATATTGATGTATACCTGCAATATGCGTATACAATTCAAGGATAACAATAATTTTCTTGTTTTCTGTTAAGGTTCGTATTTATTATCCTCCCTTTTCGGAGATGTTTTCGTGCCCCATCATGTACTATATTCGTTTCCAGACTCGTTGTTACGTGTGGTGCAATTTTTTTTCGAACATAATCTAATATTTACACCGTGACGTGTAAAACACAGTGAACCCTGTTTATCCCATCCCTCTTAGAACACGAGCTTTAATGCATCGGCTTTGCCACACCTATGTGCCTTGCTAATGTATTCTCAAGTCTGTCAAGGCCAACACGCTAAGCTAAATTGATGCCCTAATGGGAGGAAAGCTTTTACTTTTTACCTCGTTTTGCCAGCCAGCTTATTGCTCCGAAATGGGTATAAAGGAAGAGGCCTAAGTAAATTTGGCCGTCATTAAAATAACCTTTCTTACATCGCCTGATATTTTGAAATTGTTTTCCGATGAATAGCAGTCGTGGCATTTACTGTAACAATAGAATTCATTAAAGAATGAACTTCACTAGAGGCGTTAATGCCTTTCTGCAACAATTATGGACCATTCAATTTTGATTAATTTTTGTTGAAGCAGCCTGGTTACTGTACGTATTTTTTCCATTTAATGGACAGAATCAGTTAACTATGAAACATTTAGACAGCTGTGTTTTTAAATGGAAGCTATTTCAAGCCACTCTATTTGGGTAAGACTATGAAGTTGAGGTTGTAGTATCAGTATTATTTATTGGTCGTTTTTTAAAATATTTCAAATTTTTAATGGACCTGTATTTGTATCTTGATGAATCTATGTGTTGGAAAATTAAACTCCAAAGTAAACTGTGGTGAATACAGAAAACAGAATAAAATTATTAAGGGGCAAATCAAAGAAGCAAAATAAGAAGAATTGATACAAAAAAGTTGAGAAGCTTGAAATGTTTAAACTTAAATATGAATATAGCAAAATAAATTACTGACAACTTCCGTAAAAGTCCTTTACCTACATTTACTGATGATGATGGTAACCTCATCATAGACAAAAACGAAATAATGCGTACTTGAAAGAAATATACGGAAGAAAATTGCCATGATAATAAGCCAAATTCATCTGAAGTCACGGGAGAAACTTTACCAGATATTACAGTAGAAGTGAGAGCAGCAGTGGCGGCAATGAAAGATAGGAAGACAGCAATATCATGGTGAATTCCTGAAGTTGTATGATGAAGAACAAATGGAATGGTTTCCAAATCTACTAAAAAGTATTTGATATTAATTCCTCAAAAAATTGCATCAATTAGGGTGTGAAATCTTTCTTTCTTTAAGGCTAAAAATGTAATACGTTTGATGAGCTATATGAAATTATTTTTTAAAAATTGTTCGCGAGATAACGTACAAGGTTTGCGAAGAAAAAAATGGTACTTTCACAATTTGCTTCAGAAATGCTGTATGTTTATGCCAGAGTGAACCGATATGAACTGTGACGTTTATGGCTGTTATATTATCAAAATTCTTTTGACAGAGTACAAAATTACAAAATGATTGAGGTGCTAAAACATAGTGCGATAGATGATAGATCTCGGGATCATAATTTATCTACATTGGAATCAGTATGGTACTATGATAGTGAAAAAAAAAAAAAAACGACTCATTAAAGATATTCCGAGGTATTAGGAAGGGCTGTATTCTGTCCCCACTGATAATATTTAATCTTCGTTCGGAGTACGTTTTCAAAGAAGAAGGGGAATAACAGGGAATCGTCATGAATGGAGAGAGGATGAACAATATCAGCTACGCTGACGACACGATATTTGTTGATAGCTTTAGTGGTCGTCTGCATCTTGAATACCGAATCAACGGAAGTACGTAGTGAGCATTATGGCATAGAAATCAACAGAAATAAAATAAAAGTTATTGGTCATCAGCGTAAGAATTCATACCAAACTGTTATCTAAACATTGGGCCTAATAATAAACCTAAGACGTATACAGGTCTGGTAACTAACATCAACAGTCAATGGAATAACTCGCAAGAAATTAAAATCCTTATTGAGACAACCACAGCAACGTTCTGTAAGATGAACACTGCGTTCAAGAGCCATCTGCTATGAACCGAAACATAATTAAGATTTTTACGTTGTTGTATATTTTATCCGTCATTTTCTATTGAGTTGAGACCTTGATTTTGACAGAGACGACGGGCACACGACTTGAGCCATTTGAGATATGGCTGTACACGGTAGTGCTGAGGATGCCATGGCCAGACAAAATTGCCAAGGACGACATTCAGCGCAAAATGAAAAACAGAAATATCTCGGCTATGTAATAAGGAATGGGAGCATATATACACTGCAGCAAGACATCGTTCAAGAAAATATACCTCATAAATGAGGACGAAGAACATATTGGCCCGAGAACTCAAAGATATGGACATTTCACATGAGCGAGAAAATTTTACGATCAAGCAAAAGTAGATATTGCTTTGATGGTCACCAACATACGGTACGGATGGGCATTAGAGGAAGAAGAAAACTATTGATGACTGAAGTTCATTCAAAGCTAAATAAACAACTGTGCTAAATCAGTAAGCGTGAGACACTCGACTATTTTGGACCGTGAATTTATACGCTGTTTTTCAGCGGCAAACTTCAACTTTATTCCGGTACATTACGCCCGTTTTTACTTATGGCTTCTTGAGTATGTCCTGTGAAATTAATTAAAAGCAATGCCATGTGTGAGTTAATATTTGTATAAATTTTTACTGAATTAAGCTAGTGTAGATTTTCAAATCTAATGGAAGCAAATGAAATAGAAATATACTAAAAATTTACAAAATAACAACACAGTTGCATGATTCTTTGCTGCGAACATTTCACCCTCGGCAGTAAATTTATTTTTACTTGTTATAATTATGTTTTCCTTGCAAATTCTCGTAGCATGAGGTGAACTATAGCTTGTCGATCCCTATCATATTCACTTCAGTCTAGAAACGTTGACTGAATAAACGCATGTCGAAAGTATTCGAAGCTATGTAATATATTCATTAAATGCCTTAACTTTTGTATTCCAGAGTATTCATTTTTGATAATCATGTTTTAACTCTATTCCACAGATGGAATAGGGTCAAATAAAACAAGGCCAACCAAATAAGAAAAATGACAGACAACACCGGTATGAGGGCTGCTCTGGCAAAAGGACTAACAGATAAAATACATGAACCTCAAAAATACGGCACACAACGATGAAACGAAACAAAGCAGAGGATGTTATTCTTTTGCATCGCAGTGGAGCGTGTAAATAAATACTACACACATTACTCAACTCTTTCAAAAAACCTTATTTTTCGTGTTTGTGTGTGCATATATATATATATATATATATATATATATATATATATATATATATATATATATATATATATACAGGGTGAGGATGCTAACTGTTTAAAGCTCCCCGCAGTGACACTGGGGACTCCGAGACAAGTGATTCGACATAGGACATGTAGGGTCCAAACGGACGGGAAAGGCCCGAAAATTCGCCTTCAAGTTTCCATGACGTCACATCCGGTGTGTCCGCATCAG
>PNEQ01092300.1:0-17332 GCA_003012365.1 Medauroidea extradentata
TCCAACAGCTCAAGAGCGAGGCGCGGCAGGAACCCCAACCCCTGAGCGAACGCAAACAACGGTTGCTGAGGGAGTTGTTCTAACATACCAGGTGAGTGAAGTATAACCTGACCCAAGTAAAGAAGCGCTCCGCCCCCTTCTGCACGACCCGAGCGTGGCTCCCCTCAGCTCACTCACTGAGGCACGCCTCGGGCCGGAAAAACACCCCGCGATCTCCGAGGGACACAGCCCGTCTTAGCCGGCGACGGCTTCCTCTCACACCCTCCCTCAGAGGCGACACACCGCAACCGCAGAAGGGCTGCGTCGAGTCTCCATGTCTCTCCATCTTCCCCTTTCTACCCTCTCCCTTTTTTCTGTCTAACATATCTCTCCTACCACACATTGCTGTCTTACCCATCTCCCATTTCTCTCTCTAGTCTCCTTATCCCTTGCTTTATTCTTTGTCAACTCCTAAATTTCTAACATCTTCACTCTACATCTTCTCCCACTAGCCCTCTCTTTACTGTCCCACGTCTTTGTATCTTGCACCACTAGGGTAATAAAGAGAAAGTATGAGAGTGAAGAGGGGACAGGAGTTTGGAGGGGAAGGTATGGTGGAGAGAGAGAGGCATAGAGGGAGTGGTTGAGAGAGATAATAGGTGAGAGAGTGGTTAAGGGGAACAGTGAGAGGAGTGGGAAAATAAGGAGAGAGAGTAGAGCAGAGAAATGTGGGGATGGTAAAGGGAAATGATTTTGGGTGTGTATACATGCATGTGGGTACATGTATACAGGAAGAGAAGAATATAAAAGAGAGAGAAAGAAGTTAGAAGGGTAGAGTGAGAGGGGGGAGAAAAGTGAGGAGAGAAACAGGGAGACAGAAATAGATGTTACACAGAGAGGTGGAAGGCAGAGACAGGAGGAGAGGGTGAAATGGAGAAGGGAAAGTGGAATAAGGCAAAGAGAAAGTGTTGTAGAGGGAGAGGATTTGGGTAGGGTAGATAATAGAAGAGTAGTAGCAGGGGAAAGGAAAGAGAAAATAAAAGAAGGTTGAAAACATGTAGCAACACAAAAGTTAAATGAGGTGTGAGGAGTAAGGGGAAAAAGAATAAGGTTGGAAAGAGATAGAAAAATGAGGAAAGAGGTGAGAGTAAGAATGGAATGTTTGCTTGCAAACTATGTGAGGTGAAGCAGTGGAGAAAACTCGTATCGCACATCCAAAAGGAACAAGGTTTGATTTCTTAATTGGGTACGTTTTCCAAACTCCAGAATGATTTTCTTAATACATTTCTTAATACAGTATAGGATTCCCTACAACCGCTGAGGGTAAAAAATTATATAAATAATTATGTAATACATTAAATAGCAGGCAGCAGTTGTACAATGTTTATTTTTCAAGAACTCCACAGCTAAACAATTTCAAAAGGATATAAAAACAATTTTTGCAAACACATTTCCTTGAACAAAGGTAACCTAGTATGTACACGGAGACAGGCTCACACCCTTCTACAAGGAAGAGGTAGAACAATCAACTAAATGCTCCAGCTCAATGAAAACATCAATCTGCATGTATTAATTTGAATAAAATATTTCTTCCACTATTGCCCATAAAATACAATTACATTATTATAAAAAAAAAGTGAAGTGACCTGAATCCAGGCGTACAGACATGCACGTACTTTCAGAGAGCTGGAACATTTCAAATTGAATCCAAATATAGTAGTTCCTTGCAGACTGATGTTAAACAGCGAAAGGCAATCAACACATACAGTATGCTCATAGAGCTAAAACAAAATGCTTTTCTTTGAATCAGTAAATGCTTGACAGCCCCAGTTCACTAATGGTTAAGGGCAAGATTTTATGGATCTATTTTACTTCAATTTTTTTCTTTGAAGTGTAGTTTATTAAAAAATGTGTGTATAAACAAATACTTACACAAATTTGTACAATACAACTTTAAAATGTTATGTAATTAAGAATAAGTTTCTTGGTAAATAACAGACTGATAATGAACTATACAAAAAAAATTTAGTTTCAAACTAATGGAAATTTTTAATTCCCTCAGTAATAAGTAATTCTTTTAATCTGGACCATAATATAATTTTTTGGGCATAGTTTTAATTTTAGAGAAAATAATCAGAGCTTTACTAAAATAAAATACAATATTTTGGCTGATTAAGTTTTACTGCGCAGCGTAAATTGTATCGAATAACTGTATTAACATACATTTCTGTATTGTTTTGGTTAGATCACTATTTACCATATAATCTTGCCTCAACTTATGGTTTGTACATATTGCTAGACAAAGTTTCACTGGAAGCAGTGGTTCAGCAACATTATTAGCAAGCACCAACAGTGTCTGACATTAAGGCACTAATCACACAAGAATATACACATGACTTAATGCATTTTCTGGTATTAATTTATTCCGTAGTAATTTCCTCAGAATCTGCACAAGAGAATTCTATCACAAATTTTTGTGGTAAAAACCCATTACACATTACAACAGCCTGTGATTTTTGCCATGCAACAAGGACATAATATATTTTTTTAACATTAGATGCTGCAGTATATTTTCAAAAGTTATTAATCGTACATACACCTTTTTTTTTCTAAAACATTCATGATAAAAACTGACACAGTGATGTATAATACTATTTTAGAATGGCACTCATAGCTGCCAACTCTTACGATTTTCCCGTACAATGTATAATTTTGCGCCCTATTGTACGGTTATACGATTCATGAGAATTATTGTACGATTTTCAAGCTTTCCAATTTTTTTCCCGTTTGCTTAGTTCATAAAGAAATCTGGTACTAAAATCCCATAATCTGGTACTAAAATCCCATAATTTCGGTACGGTAATGTGGTATGTATAGCTGACTTACAGTGTCGTATATAATAAAGGAAACTGTAATATTGTAGTTTCGGGAACTAGCATGCTTTATTTATAGCCATTGTGCAATATTGTTCACAACAGAGTACCTTATTATTTACGCATCGTACGAATGTATCCCGAACTTTGCCGAACACACCCGATCGATTGCAGTTGTCTTCATTGCTAAAATGGCTGTCGGGAACTTCCTCTGTGGTCGGGATTCGTGCACTCGTGCAAACAAAAGTCACGAGACTGTTTCAATTTGAAGTGGCTTTCCAATTTACCGTTTCCGTGTAGTAATTGCTCAAGAACATGCATAAAATCTTGTGAACTGAAAGAATTTATCGTTTAATTCTTATTTTTCTAGTAAATGTTGAAGCGCACGTCGTTGTTGCGTAGTGTTTGTAAACATGGTTTTTGACCAGGTTAAATGTATCATTTTGTTGTTGTGACGGCGTATTTTAGTGCCGGTAATTGTATCGACGTCGCGTATTTAATGGTCGTAAAAGGTAGGAATACTGCAATTTTCATATCTGGGAAATACACATTTGCAGTTTTTACAATGACGTTTTTATACGATTACCAAACCGTGCGGTGTAAAAACTGTTCAAAAATTTAGAGTATGTGGTATTGTATAAGAGATTAAATACTCTCATATCAGCACGTTCAACGATGTACGATTTATTTCTCAAATCCACAGTATTTGCAGTGTCGGAGAGTTGTGGTTAGACGTGCCAAGTGTGATTAAATTGCCTAATTTGCACTCTTAAGAATTTTTCGTGTATTTATGGAACTGTGAAAGAAAATTTAAAAGCTGTATTACCAGAAATCGTAACGTAGGGGCCTATCTATTGATGTATTAAAATCGGTAAAGTTTGTAAACTTGCAGAAACCAAAAACTACATCTACTAGGTTTATTTAGATTTGTATGAATATTTATATTATGAGCAGTATTTATGATGGTGCAACAAAGTAAGCCTGATTTATAATTCGTTCAGTAATTTCCCTGTTAAGTTTGTTTTCTTTATAATTGCTATAGGGAGACTATGCAATTTTAGCCATGAGCACAACATATGAATAGTAGTCAAAATTTTAGGTAATTGTATTAATTATTCAGCATATTCTAAATTTATTTTGCATACAACATATTGACATGTTAACAGTGTAATATTTTATTTAAAAAATAGCCAAAGTGTTTTAGTTCAATGGCATTTACATATACACAACACGTGAAATGCCGCGACTCGTTTACGCAAAATTTTACTCATTTTGAAAATTGTACTATTTCTGAATCCTTGAGGTTGGCAGCTATGGGCACTGGATATTGCTTGTGATAATGGAATTACATTATCAACCATTAAAGGAACATTAAGTTACATATATTTCATGAAATGTGCACCGTCATTATGTAAACATTTTCAGTGGCCAAAGACTACCAGGAAGTAACTTAGAACATGTTAATACAGTGTTTAGATGAACATACAATGGCACTAACAACTGAAATTTCATATTCGGTGGCTATGCTGTGTAAACCCTAGTGTTGTTTGATACTTCAGAAAATTACATCATAAGAATGGTGACATAGGAGAAGCCACACTATAGGCCGTGGAATAATATTTATGGTGGTTATAGGCTGCGGTCAGACTAGATGCAGAACTGCTTCACTTAAACACGTTCAGTTTTACGGAGCGGTTATACGAGCTACGAACAAGTTCAGATTGTGGTCTTTTCTCTTTCGATGTAAACTGGTTTCAAATGTACGGTAGTTTCGAAGAACATACAGTATCATCGATACTTATCTCCTATAGGCTGCTTGGAGTAATAATCTGTGTACAAATATGCTGCTTTTTGGTCCAATATTTTGCACTGGTTAAATCACATTAACTTTTGTGTAAAAAATATTTATATCCATTTTAATGCAGATAGATGCATTATGATGATAAAAAGGCACAAATATTGAGTGTAAATATAATAATTAAACATGGTACATTCCAGGTTCCAAGTTTGTTGAGGTTAAGTGGTATAAACATTAGTGTATATATTAAGTGAACCAAAACTCAGAACTTGCGAGATGAAATTTGAATCTCCCGCCAGGCGCTGCTATATAGTTGGCAGCCCTTGCAGTCTGTGGTTGGTGCCGCTGGTGGACCAGCAAACAAAGGACAGTCGCGCAACCAAGATGGTGGTAAGTGGTTGCATCGGAAGCGTGGCTCGATTGTATCGTTTTGGTTTTCGCTGGATGTTGCATCCGACCTCTATTCAGTCTTTTTCGTGGTAATGCAACATTTTGGTCCTCCGGGCCGGATTCGTTCCGGATTTTCGGTGGCTCATTTTGTGTGCACGTAATGTGCATTTTCGTGTTGGCATTGCGTGTATTTTAACGCGCGGCGTGCATACTGGTGACGGTACATCGCATGTACTTTCGTTTACACTTCGGTGTAGTTCTGTGGCACATTCGGTGCTTTTTTTTGTTTCGTTTCGTAAAAACCCGAGTTTCGTGATTGTGTGACGCTTCAATTTTCAGCGTGGTAAGCAACCGAAGAACGAAGGGTGGACGTGAGAATATACGTGTTACAGCGTTGACTGTTCCAGAGCTGCCCTGTTTGTGTTATTTGTCTGGTTGTTTGTTGTCTTTGTTGAAGTGCACATTTTGCTGTGCGGCTGATCAGCGGTGTTGTTTTGAAGTTAGGTTTAGTGTCGTTTTCACTTTTCCTTTGTGTCCTTCTCGCGCTGCTTCAAAGTGTCATGGCGGCTGTACGATCAGCGGGCTTATGAACTGGCATTGGTCGTGGAAGAAGATTCGTCCCAACGAGCCTTGTTCCAAGCCTCGGTGCGGGACCTTCCTAAACTGCGAGAGCATTTTGACGCTGACTATGTCACTGTCGAGGCGGCATCTGAGGAGCTGTCTGATTTTGATGCAGTTGAACATGCAGCTCGTATGGTCGATTTTGAAGAAAAATGTTTTGCCATTATGGCAGTTGTAGATTCTCTTGAAAGTCAGTCCCAGCCAGCAACCCACGCATCAAATGTCCAATCCAGCAAATCACGGCTCTTCCCAAGATATCACTTCCTCAATTTGAAGGTGATCCGAAACAATGGTCTAACTTTGCAAACCTGTTCTCTACACTTGTAATTGACAATGGTGACATTTCTCCAGTTGAACGACTCGCGTACTTGAAGACGTCACTCCGGGGCGAGCCGCTTGGCATGGTCCAATCGCTGCCAATGTCAAATTCTAATTTTAATGTTGCGTGGAAGTTGTTGACAAACCGATATGAGAACAAACGTCTCGTGGTCGGCATTCATGTAGAGGCCTTGTTGCAGGCACCCACAGCCTTGGCAGATTCCCCCCAATCATTACGTAGGTTACTGTCTACCATCACTGAAAATGTTTCGGCTCTGGAAGCTCTAGAGGTACCTGTGCCCCAATGGGATCTGATTCTTCTACAGATCGTGTGTAGGAACTTGGACAGTGCTCTCCGCACTCAATGGGAACTGACACTTTCTAATGAATTTCCTACTCTAGATGAATTTGTGGCCTTCCTGTAAAAGCGTTGTAAGGCACAGGAGGCAGTGGGTCCAAGTAAATCCAAGGGTGCTCATCCTCCAGCTGCAAAGTGGAGGCCACAGTCTTCAAAGTGGATGTCCAGTCGTGGACAGACCCTCAAAGTGTTTAATGGGTTCACAGGTTCTTTGCTGTTTATGCCAGGGCTCTCACCCCCTACACAAGTGTGCAGAGTTCAACCGGATCAGCGCTCCTGAGCGTTACAAAGTAGTAAAAGGAGGTAAGCTATGTCTGAACTGCTTTTCAGTTTCACATCAGTCTAAACAGTGCCCTGTTAAGTCATCCTGTCGACAATGTGGTAGTCGACATCACTCATTGCTGCACTTTGAAAAGGCAACTGATACTCAGATGCAGGATAACAATGTTGATGCTAGTACCTCACATCTAGAGGGTGGCGTAGTTCCAGCTGTGACAGTCGCACAACCAAGATGGTGGTAAGTGGTTGCATCGGAAGCATGGCTCGATTGTATCGTTTTGGTTTTCGCTGGATGTTGCATCCGACCTCTATACAGTCTTTTTCGTGGTAATGCAACAGTGGCTGCCAAATGTATTTAACTGAAAGGGTTTAAGACCTCTAGTGTGACCATGGCCATAGTTTCATTCAACTACAGGAGCACAAGGGCCAGTGTGGGCACCTAGGTCCTCTTACTGAGTCCATACATGACTCGGTGGCTGAACAAGCACCTGGGTACCCAGTCTACAGTGCGTGTGAACCTTGATCCTCTGGCAAGGATTATAAGGGCCAGCAAATTGTTTAAGTCCATAACGGCGCTGGATGTGCCACAGCAACGAACCCCATTCCATTGACCACAGATTCTCATGTCATTTTTATTATTTACGCAGTGTATTATTGCAGGCAGTGTTACATTGGGGCACGATAAACATTTAAACAGGCAACCATGTTAGCGCCCAAAAGTCATTGTTTATGTTTATCTTCATATTGAAGCAGGTGTTTAAAAACTTAAAACTGAAAAATGTAAAAATCCTTTGTATATTTAGAGTTTCTGTTATTCTCAAAACATAAATATCAGCCATTCAACAGACAGTGAGTGAACTCTGTAACGAGGCAAGGTGCCCTCAGCAGCTACTTTCCTCGTAGCAGTTCATCGGAGTTGTCTAAAGAGCGGAGATGCTGTCCGTGTGCATTACGTATAGTTGTTACCAACTAAAGTTTCAATAGTTCACTTAGTATACCGGTTCACCTTTGCGTAGCATACATTACCAGACTACCCATCACATTATGCATCTGCTTAACCTAATTATTAAAATTTTTGGCACTTAAATGTAAAATCTGCATTGGCACCATTATAGCCACGTGGCTAGGGATCGAGAGTCATCCAAGTTCTTCATTCATAATACACGACGTATCTCTGGTATTATTGTTTACTTTCATTTACTACACATGCCACTAGTGTTATTTTGCAGTTTCATAATATTTTTAAGAACATTGACGCCCCACCGCTATTGTTATTTGTTAGACGCTCGCCTCCTGAGCTTGCCCCTTTTTGAGGTTAGGCCTCACTAGTGCACCTCAGGTCTCACTCATGTTAACGTAATTTTCGATGCCAAAATTTTATAGATATAAGAAGGGTTGTGATGTATTGTAATTACATGATGTCCTAATAACGTCCCGACACGGGAAAAATTATGGTTATAAATATGTGCCACGTGTTTTGTAAATAATAACCACAGTTACCAATGCAAAGACTGAAATACGGCAAAGAGGCGGTAAATAATAACACACATGTTTTTAAGTGCATAAAAGTTTTCTGTAAATAATTTAAGCGTGTTCTTGCTATAAAAAGTGTAAATGTAATGTTATTTTTATTTTCACGGCATCGTAGTTGTAATTTTGAGACCTGAAGGGAAGTTAAGCGCCATATTCCCCAATCACGTGTTTTGTTTGTAAGAAATGCGCGAGTGTTAGGATGGCAACCCTGCAGCAGCAGACAGCCCTTCCACTGCCTCCGCCATCTTACCACCCACTTAACGGGACTTTTTCCCTCCCAGACACCTAACTCTGGGTATATAAGGGGCGCGCTGGCCCTAGTTTCTTTTAGAGTTCACACACTCTACACCTACCCACCTTAGGGGCTGGCTTCTTGCAAAGGGAGCCCCCCCGAATCCCCGGAGCCGGCTTCTTGCAAAGGGAGCCTTCCACTCTACCGAGGTGACTTCTTGCCTAAGAGAGTCCCTCACCCAACCTCGAGGCGATTTCTTGAAAAGGGAAACCCTCCACTCCCTACCGAGGTGACTCTTGCCTAAGGGAGTCCCTCACCCCCTTACCTGTACACTACTAGGGCAGTGTCGAGGGAAAGGACGAAGGTGGCGCCCCCACACGTTTCTTCTGCGCCGCGCATAATAGGGAACCTACCCTACAGCCACGCTCTAGCCACCACGCGGTGCGCTACTACCGGAAGTCACTATAGTATCTGTGCTAAGTAAAGTAACCACGTGCATCGGGGCACGCCGTTGTAAAGTATCCGCGAGTCTATCTAACAGCATCCGAGTATATGGACCAGTGTATTATTTAATTACGAGTTCTAGCGTAATCCAATTTGTGTATAATTCGTGTTATAAGACTTGTGTACCAGTGCGTGTAACTCGTGTGTGATTTTGGATGCAATATATCAGTTTCTACCAGAACATCCTCTTTCATTAATTTCTCTCTTTCTAAATGAGTAACGCCCCGGAGGTATTAGAAATCCACGTCAGTACCAGTGATATTAACACTCTGCACAGACCTAGAGAGAGAGCCGCCCGCGAAAGGCGGCAACAAGCCGGAACACCTGTCTGTAATCCGCGCTTAATACCGTTGCCCCAGAAAGTGCCCGGTCCCCAGTTGTCGTTCAAGGATTTCTGTCGGGAGCAACACCGTGCGCTTGCACACCTTAACCAGCACGAGGAAAATATTCCTCAAAAAAGGAGACGTACTCGCAAACGTAATAAGAACTCCCTCAGTCGAATATTTCGTCACATGGCCCGCAGGCCACCGATGTTACTCAGCCTGATCAAGACCCCGCCCCAAGGCGCCCCTCCGGCTCACAAACGAGTACAACAACTCCGATCGGAAGCGAGCCAGGACCCCAAGGCGCCCCTCCGGCTCACAAACGAGTACAACAACTCCGATCGGAAGCGAGCCAGGACCCCAAGCCACCAAGCGAGCGTAAACAACGTCTCCTCCGAGAGTTCTAAGGCACCAGGTGAGTGATTTTGAAACCTGACCCAAATTAAGTGAGGTACTCCGCCTCCCTTCTGCACGACCCGAGTGTGGCTCCTCCCAGCTCACTCACTGGGGCACGCCTCGGCTGTACCCAGACTCCCGAGGGACACCGCCTGTCTTAGCCACTACAGGCTCCCCCTCTCCCTCAGGGACCACTTAGCACACCACAGAAGGGCCGCGACGAGACAAGCTCTTCGTGGCGCCCAACGTGGGGCCCGAGAAGCATTCAAGGAGCAGAAGCTGAAGCCCGGAAACCCTGAGACCACAGACCTCAGTTCGAAGTTAACTGCGAAACTTCGTGTTGCCCAAATTATCGGCTAGAAGCACCATGTTGTACCATGGTTCTATCGAAGAGGAGGCCCCTTCTCTATGCGCCGCCGACACATGCACCCGAGAAGGGACCCACCAAATTGCCTGCGCGCATTGCGTACGACAATTTCACCACACATGCCTCAGATGGGAAGATGATCCTAGGAACACCGAAGGACTTGAATATCGCTGTACCGACTGCTACGAGCGACAGAAGAGATGCACTCACGCCCTTTTTACCGGGGAAGGCACCTACCGAGTTCAGTGCCATTCATGCCCTCAGACTTTCCACTATGACTGTCTTGGCTGGGCCGACACCCGACGAGAATTTCAGGGGCTCGTCTTCAGGTGCGACGCCTGTAAAACCATCTCCGCCAACCGCCTGCTAGAACCTGTCGAAAGTCGGTCACCTAGACCCCCTGACAGAGGGAACCCAGATCGACTCCTACTGCCATTATTCCATGGGATGCCCTTGGAATACCCCAGCGAATTCCTGCAAGAGTGCGAGGAAGAACTTACCATAAACCATATACCTAACAAACATTGGGTCCTCAGGACGCAACGCCAGCTACAAGGAACCGCACTCTCCTGGTGGGAAAAATATGGGGAATATGTCTCCAACTGGCAACAGTTTCGAGATCGTCTCACAAACCGCTTCTCGGGACTCGAGGTCAAAACACAACTACCCGAGAGCTGTACAGCACGACTCAGAAACTAGATGAAGACTCAGAGGGGTTTATACGAAGGAAGGCCCAGGTGTATGAGCGCGTGCATCCTGGAGAGGATGAGAGCACATGCATCGCAACCATCCTCGAGATGCTTAAGCCCAATTTCCGGTTCTTCCTCCGGAACCCTAAACCTGAAACAGTGGAGGAGCTCATACAGAGGACCAAGGCCTTAGAGCAGGATCAGCCCTCCGCCAAGACTAACCCACAGGTTACGACCCAGCCAAAGGTCACGAAACCAGTACCGGAGAAAGAGAAGGCACCTCCACCCCCGTGCTACCGAAATGCTGGTACTGCCCTGCTCGCCACCTGCATCGAGATTGCGCCATATATTGAGAAAGGCAGGCCCAGCACCGCATGCAGCGGAACACTAACCCCAACCAAGACTCAAGAAACTCCAGAGCTGGGGGACCGAGCAGACCCAACAACCCGGCAAATTCCAACGGGTCTACGGAATGACATTGCCTCCATCCATGGAAGTCTCACCCTTACCACGAATTTGGGTCCAAGTGCAGCACCTTGAAATTCTCGCAGTCCTCGACACTGCCGCCACCATCAATTTCATCAAGACACAGATGCTGCCCCCTGACACCAGACAGGCCATACAGGCCTCCCAACGAGTGCAATTGGCAAAACGACAGACCTACCTCCCACTAAACAGAGAAGTGACTCTACCACTTACCACTGTCGCCGGAACACGCGCCACTCCCTTCTTAGTGTCCGACGAGCTCGACGAAGACATGATCCTCGGTCAGCAGTGGCTCCAGGATCATAACTGTGTCCTCGACTGCAGCCAAAAAACACTATACCTGGAGCGAGAAAAACGCCACACCTTATACTGGGGAGTATCGCCAATAGAGGCGCCAACACAAACTATCCATCCTGAAGTTCTGCAAACACAATTGCAAGGAGAAGACCTTAGTCAACTCACAACCCTTCTCAACCAGCATATTGCGGCCTTCCAATCGGGCGGACCCCTCAGACAGACCACCATAGGGATCCACGACATTCAGCTACAGCATCAGCAGCCAATTTATTGTCGCCCCAACATCCCTTCCGCCCAGAAACAGACTATCATACGAGACCAGGTCACCAGCATGTTGCAACAACGCATCATCGAGCCTGCAGACACGCCTTACAACTCACGTATCGTCCTGGTACCAAAGAAGGACGGCGACACGAGGTTCTGCGTTGACTATTCGCCTCTCAATCGAATCACCTTGCCCATGGCACCACCAGCCATCAATGTCACCAATATCCTCCGCAGCTTAGGTGAAGCTAAGATTTTCTCCACAATTGACGTGAGGAGCAGCTACTGGCAGGTGCCAGTACACCCCGACGCAAGACGCTACACCGCTTTCACCACACCAGACGGCGAGCAGTTCCAGTTCCGCGCAATGCCTTTCGGCCTAAAGAATGCGCCAGCCACGTCCTGACAGGGTATACTGGAGAATTCTGTATCGCATACCTCGACAATGTAATTGTCTTCTCAACAGACTGGGAAAGCCACAAGCGTCACCTACATCAGGTCTTGGAGCGTCTACGACTTCACAACCTTACTGCCCGGCTTGAGAAATGCCACTTCGGAAAAACCACCGTAAAATACCTAGGACACGTGGTTACGCCCGAAGGGAACTTCCCCCAGACCGAAAAGGTGCACCAAATCCTAAAAGCCGAGCCCCCCCAAGAACACCAAGCAATTGCGTCAGTTCCTGGGATTGTGCAATTGGCTCCGGGATTACACGCCCAACATCTCCAAGTACATGAACCCACTTAGTAAACTTCTGTCGACCAAAGTTCGACGATGGCGACCCTCGGAAGACCACGCCTTCCAGGATCTAAAAAAACAGTATCAGGGCCTCCCCATGCTGCACAGGCCTGATAGCACACTCCCCATCATCCTACAGACCGACGCCAGTCAGACCGGACTTGAGGCCGTCGTATATCAAACAGGACCCGACGAGGAGAAGAAAGTAATCAGCTATGCCAGCACCCAACTCAGCCCTACCGAGAGAAGATACAACTCTCACGAACAAGAGTGTCTAGGCATAGTGTGGGCAATCCGAAAATTTGGCTACCTCCTCGAGGACCAACCGTTTATTCTGCGAACCGACAACCGGGCACTCCAGTGGCTCTACACGACCAGCAGCAAGAAAACTAAACTAGCCCGCTGGGCAATGCTGCTCCAAGAGTTCACATTTACCATTCAGCATTGTCTCGGGAAAGAAAACCAGCTGCCTGACGCCCTTTCCAGACACCCCGCCGCAGTCATCAACACTAACGACCTTCACTGCTGGGAAGATGTCCTACCTCCTGAGCCCGCCCGTCAAGAACCCCAGTCGACAACTCAGAAACTCCAAACCACCAAGTTCACCAACAATCTCGAGGCATTCATGAAAGAACAACAAAACGACCCCGAAGCTCCACAGCTATTGGCCGGTCAGCCCAACAAGTACAGAGAAGATCGTGGCTACCTCTGGATGAAACCCAGCCCTACCAACGAATGGAAGTTGTGGGTTCCCCACTCGCTTCGAGCTTCCATATGTAGCTATTTTCACGACCACGCCTTAGCAGGCCACCCTGGGTCCCAAGAAACAATGCAACAGATACATCAGAGATATGCCTGGAGAGGGTCCACACGGGACATACCTGCCTATGTCGCTCGATGCACGACTTGTGTTACCTTAAAGCCCAGTGCCACCCACGAGCCATCTGGCACTCCACGACGGCCTTCAACACCATGAGAGCAGATCGCCCTCGACCTTATGGGGCCATACCCCCGAAGCTCATCCGGCCGACGATTCTTACTGGTGATAGTAGACCTCTTTTCCAGATGGACTGAAGCTTTTCCCTTACGGAACACCCCCGCAGCATCCTCACCGACAACGGACCCCAGTCAACCTTGGCAAAAAGCCTGTGCAAGATGGGAGGTAGAAGCTCATGCTACCCCGATCTACCACCCTCAAGCTAACCCTACGGAGCGAAAGAACCAAGAGTTCAAGAAAGGAATTCGCCTACATACCCAAAAGGATCACCGCCAATGGGACAAGGCACTCCCCCAGATACTCTTATCAGCTGCGACGTCGCACCAACGAGGTCCTCCGCACCTCCCCCAGCGAACTTTTGTTTGGCCAGACTCCGGCGCCCATGGGAGTGGAGACGGAACCTCCCCCCAACCAAGGCCCCCACAGCCGAAGAAGGTCGACAAGCGGCCCAGTACAGAATCCAGCAGGATCAAACTCACCAGCGGGAGTACATTTTGAAGAAGTACCCGCCCCCCGACACGAGCCCCTAGTCAGTACTCGCCAACGGATGCGGAGTGTACTTACGCAATTGCCCGCTCTCCAACAAAAGTAAGCATTTTCATGCCGGCCTAGCCCCGAAATGGGAAGGGCCTTACATGGTCCTCCAACGTCAAGGACATGTCTACTGGGTCGAAGACACCCAAGGAACAATCAGGAAGGTCCACAGCTCGGCAATGAAGCCAACACCTCAACCTACCATACCTGGCCAGCCCCAGGGTAACCAAGTGACAAAAGGACCCCCCCCCCCGAGGATCCCTGGACTGATCCCACCTTCCACGAGGAACCAGCCCGCCGCACACAAGCAGCAGGCACCCCTGAAAACCTCCAGCCAGCTGTACCTGTGCACCAAAGTCACGATAACGACAGCAGCCTAGAAATCGGCAGACGCCGTCCTCCAAAACCATCAGAAGCAGCTACCGCTTTGCCGAGAGGAAGCAGCTCCACACCCGCCCTGTTGGCAAAACGCCCAACCTCCAGCACTCTGGTTCCTCCACGCCGTCACCGGCCTGCCCCTCCAGGCAACCTTGCCCACACCAGCGCCCAGCGCACCACCATTCCAGGCCTGGCGGCTCCAGAACAGAGATGCTCCCACCAAGCTACCAGGGGCACCCTGCAACGTGCGCCCCCAGCACCTCCCATCCAGATATAGAAACCTACATAGGCCTTCCCAGGCCCACCCCTCAACCAGCGCCAACCATTGTGGCGTACCTGCCGAGGAGACCCCCGCCAACAACGCGGGCGGTACTACGAGGCACCATGGCGACCAGTTCGCCCACGACACTACAAGTGGCCAACCACCAGGGTGAGTCAACCTCAGCCGACCCAACTGTCCACAGGACATCCAAAGACTCTTACTCTTAACCAGTAATGTTTTCAGACTCATTGTAAAGGTAGCCAGACCAATAAAGTATTAATACCTGGAAATGGCAACCCTGCAGCAGCAGACAGCCCTTCCACTGCCTCCGCCATCTTACCACCCACTTAACGGGACTCTTTCCCTCCCAGACCCCCTAACTCCAGGTATATAAGGGGCGCGCTGGCCCTAGCTTCTTCAGAGTTTGCTGGCAGCTCCCTGGGCTCCCGACTCTCGGCACACTACACACACTCTACACCTACCCACCTTAGGGGCTGGCTTCTTGCAAAGGAAGCCCTCCACTCTACCGAGGTGACTTCTTGCCTAAGGAAGTCCCTCACCTAACCTCGAGGCGATTTCTTGAAAAGGGAAACCCTCACCCCCTACTGAGGTGACTTCTTGCCTAAGGGAGTCCTTCACCCATCCTAGAGGCGATTTCTTGAAAAGGGAAACCCTCCACTCCCTACCGAGGTGACTTCTTGCCTAATGGAGTCCCTCACCCCTTTACCTGTACAATACCTGGGCAGTGTCGAGGGAAATGACGAAGGTGGCGCCGCCACGCGTTTCTTCCGCGCCGCGCATAATAGGGAACCTACCCTACAGCCACGCTCTAGCCACCACGCGGTGTGCTACTACCAGAAGTCACTATAGTATCTGTGCTAAGTAAAGTAACCACGTGCATCGGGGCGCACCGTTGTAAAGTATCCGCGAGTCTATCTTACAGCATCCGAGTATATGGACCAGTGTATTATTTAATTACGAGTTCTAGCGTAATCCATTTTGTGTATAATGCGTGTTATAAGACTTGTGTACCAGTGCGTGTAACTCGTGTGTGATTTTGGATGCAATATATCAGTTTCTACCAGAACATCCTCTTTCATTAATTTCTCTCTTTCTAAATGAGTAATGCCCCAGAAGTATTAGAAATCCACGTCAGTACCAGTGATATTAACGCTCTGCACGTACCTAGAGAGAGAGCCGCCCGCGAAAGGCGACAACAAGCCGGAACACCTGTCTGTAATCCGCGCTTAATACCGTTGCCCCAGAAAGTGCCCGGTCCCCAGTTGTCGTTCGAGGATTTCTGTCGGTAGCAGCACCGTGCGCTTGCGCACCTTAACCAGCACAAGGAAAATATTCCTCAAAAAAGGAGATGTACTCGCAAACGTAATAAGAACTCCCTCAGTCGAATCTTTCGTCGCATGGCCCGCAGGCCACCGACGTTACTCAGCCTGATCAAGACCCCGCCCCAAGGCGCCCCTCCGGCTCACAAACGAGTACAACAACTCCGATCGGAAGCGAGCCAGGACCCCAAGCCACCAAGCGAGCGTAAACAACGTCTCCTCCGAGAGTTGTTCTAAGGCACCAGGTGAGTGATTTTGAAACCTGACCCAAATTAAGTGAGGTACTCCGCCTCCCTTCTGCACGACCCGAGCGTGGCTCCCCCCAGCTCACTCACTGGGGCACGCCTAGGCTGTACCCAGACTCCCGAGGGACACCACCTGTCTTAGCCGGCACAGGCTCCCCCTCTCCCTCAGGGACCAGTTACCGCAACACAGAAGGGCCGCGACGAGTCAACATAATCCACGTTTTTGTGATCGACAACATGCAGGTTAGCAATAAGTTGTCATAGTGTCTCAGTGTTCATTAAAGCAGTGCATCTATACCATCCATTTAGTTATCACACAGCCACAGAAGTCATTCAGCAAGGAACATCCTTAGTGGGTAGGTGTCGTGCATCATTAATCAGGGTGTCTACCAACCGGGAAATACCTGGGAATTTGGTGTGGCCGGGAATAAAACAGGAATTTCTCAATGACCCTGGAAATTTGTTTGGTGTGGTGTTGTGTTTATTTACACTTGCGCCAGTTTCGTTTTGAGAGCTGATAAGTTACGCGGTGCCGACGGGTCGGCAAACAGCTTCCCCTTCTGTAGTGACAGTTCTAACCCCCGTCATTAATCAACCCCCCCCCCCCCAACAGCTTTTCCCCTTCCTTGCCGCACGAGTCCGTGTCCTCTGCGCCAGCTTCAGTTTCTACCCAGACAAGCCACTCGCTGTCTGTATTGTTGTATGAGTGAGTGCTCGTTTTTAATAGTTCTGATCTATTGTTCGAGTTTTGAAGCACATTTTGTAAAATCACAAAAGATATGTCCACTGTGCTAAGTTTGAACTAGCTGTTCCATGAAGCTGAAAGTAAGTATTTTTATATACAGTGAACCCTCGATAACTCGGACTAAAAGGGGGGAGAAGCTGTCCGAGTTACGATTTGTCCGTGGGGCGTCCGGGGAGGAGGGGTAGTCAGTCATTAATCACAAGAAACGTGAGGAAACCAGTACGCTATCATTTCTACAAGCAAAAGAAGCGGCAATATGTACTGCTTTGTACGTATCAATTTACAGGAGGGGGTAGTGGGGAAATTATCGCTGTAACGGGAGAACTATAAAAGAAAGAATGTCAAACAACCTGGGCCGGCAGATTCTTTTTTATTTATTGTTTATG
>PNEQ01092301.1:0-17332 GCA_003012365.1 Medauroidea extradentata
ACAGATGGTGTGATACAGGCCCTTCCGGAGGACACCTTACACCCACAAACTGAGACACCACTCCAAGAGGAGAGTGACAAACACTCGCAAAGCAGATGTGACAAGACTCCGGGACTTGCGTTACTTCTCCCGTCGACGCCTGGTGTCATTACACCGCCGCAGGAAACCGAAACAATAGTGACCATACCTCATGACGATGAGCCGAGACTCCAACCCATCGTCCAGAAAGTGTGGGAACTGGATGCGCCACTAGAGTGTACGACTTTTACCATACACATCGAGGAACCAGAAGAGTCGCCTCGATGCCAACCACGACGCAGATGCAGCAGGCAATCCCAGTTACACTCGTCCGAGCCTAGCACAAATGGCCAGCAGAAAGAAAGGGTCAACCCCGAACCGAGGAACAAACGGAAATACAGACACCGAGCACCTGCCTGGTTTCGTCCTCGTGTTCGCCGCTTTCCGGAGTAGGGCGTCGCTGGTAGCCCTCAATCAACGGTGCCTACTGTACAGACGCCAGTGGCAGAACGTCAGGACGGAAAGACCAAAACATCCCAGGACCCATACCACCAGACACCGAAAGGAGCCCTACAACCTACGACCTCGCCCACGACAGAAACAGCAGACCTGCTGTGCCCCACCCAATGACTGAAGAGATGACGCTGGAGACTTCAACCCATAGCAGACCCTAGAATTCAGTCGGCGGGGGGCAGCAAAGTACATAGCGAATGCACACACCCACTGTGACCAGTCGTCTTCAAGGGGGGGGGGGGGTATGTCATTGTACCAGGCCACAGGCCAGGTGGTGTTGCGCCTGGTCACAGCAGGTGTTCGCAGAGTGTGTCAGTGGCAGGTGTGCGTTGGTTGGTAAAGGCAGATGTGCGGTACTTGAGTATGTGTGGCGGATCAGTGACGGCGGTAGGGCGTGTGTGAACTTGACACAGACGTCCGACACCTGCCATCCCCACCATCTGCCAGTGCAGGACACATGGCTTCGCCACCCCCTCCCTCTACCAGCTCATAAAGAAGGCAGTATGAAAGCAGCTGCCCCGACGGACGGAACGAGAAAGACGTGCCACGCTTCGGGACTCTGATTCGTCCAGCGAGAATTATGTAACGCGCGTGTGCAACTATCTGGCCCAGTGTTTTACTTTGTTTTGTCGTTTGGAACTGGCTCGCATAAGGCCCTAGGGTATGGGGGTGTGGACCGCCCCATAAGTGTCCATGTAAGGTGTAGTTTTCTCCAAGTCCTCCCTGTTTTTCCCGATACGCAGCTGTTTCGACTCGCCAGGTGAGAGAGGGGCACGCCGGCACGAACAGACCACGACCCATCGAGCCTCGTGTTCCCGGCTACACGCTTAACCAGGTGGCGCCCAGAGCATTCCAACGCAGCTCCGTTCCTACCTCACTCTCACTGGACACGGCGTATAACGAACGTAAATACAGCATTATAGACAAACTTCAAGAGGCAAGGGATTCATGCTAAGGATTATCGCTATGCTTTTCTAGCAAAAATTGAAAGTTGTAAGTTCTTTTACAATTGCAAACTATGATACTCTGTTTGTTTTCATGTAGAACTGGATAATTCAACATTTCAGATATTTTATAGTGATTGCACTAAATTGAAAACAATTCGGTATGTTGGATGACTTACATTTCGTCTAATGTGGTGTTTTGCAGTTCTTTAAAATCTCTAAAATGACGAAACTGCAAATGTTTTCTCATGTTTGAAGTTGTGTACACTTATGTTACACAAGGTACAAATACTTTTTTAATCATTGTTTTCGAGCAAAACAAAATAGTCCCAAATTCCAGACCTTTTTACCCGTGACATCTTCACTTCATGGTTACGTCTGCAGACATACTAGTTACAAAAATTTCTTACATGTATCAGCAATGTCATGTCCTATGAGGCGGGGAAATCAAGCTCCTGTTTTCACACAGAGCCTACTTCTTTTATTTTGTTCCTCCACCATCATACCCTAAAAAGAGAGAAAGAGGATCCTCTACATTTCCTCTGTGCAGTCTAGAAATAGTTTGACTCGCCATCACTACAGACTGGAAAGACAGTCCAACATGTTCTGCGCTGCCACCAGCAGGCTATTCCCATTTATGCAGACAAACATATGAACAATTACTAGGTACCGTGGAAGTTATGTTGATTATTATTTTTATTTCATAATATACTGATACAATAACCAGGTGCTCAAATTATGCGCTGAAGTATAAAATATGCCGGTAAATGAGGTATACAGTATCGGTACGGTTATCAGTAAAAATTGAAGAAAATACAGATACTGATAAACATCAGATACTAAGTATCATCATATCCCTATTAATATTTATTAACAAGTTATTTTAAGTGGCATAAACAAGACTGCTGCACAACTGTACTGGTGCTGTGACCAGTACGTGACTTCTTTGACGAATGAACTGTCTGTGAGAAGCTTGCGGTGCGAGGCGGACTTTTGAATCCCGCGTGCCTCGTGGCCGGGTTCGGGTGCCTTCGTGCCCGGTCGGAGACTATCGTGCCTCCCTCCAACCCTTCTACCTTCACCTAACCTACTCTGCCCCCCCCCCCCAATTCCTTGATTGTCTGGTCGGCTTCCCAGCTGGCTTGTGTTACTCTTCGTCCAGCCATCGGAGCGTCTACATCGTCGGCCTCCCGACAACTAGCCTTCGCTTCAGTGAGTTTTAAGTTTACGTAATTATTTTCTTTGCGTTCGCTCGTGCTGAGGCTTCTCCCCAGTACGGTAAGTCGCGTGTTGTCTGCTTTTGACTACACCGTTGTTAGTTTGGAATGAAATGGCGTGGTTGTCGAGAGGCCGACGAGTGTATACATGGATCTTTTGAACATTTAAATTTTCATTGCGTTGAGTTGCTCACCTGTAGCTATGACCTTGTATATCGAATTTATAATAATAATGTTGTTTTCAGACTTTAATTGTGTGTGCCTTCGCTTTGGTAGTTAGTTTGTGCCCCCTTGCTCGCGAACCCATGTTCCCTTTGTACCTTGAAACGGTACACAACATTACAACAGAATTGCTACCCCACTACCTCTCCAAGGAAAAGGCTTCTGCTGGCTTCAATCATCAAAGGATATGAATGACATAAAAGTCTTGGGACAAACTGTAAGGTGATACACTACATTCCTATAGAATGTGTCAGTTTCAGTTACCTTAGCCGCTGCTTCTTTCATGTATTTTGCACATATTATCACATATATGTTTAGCTAAAACTTACATTTAAAGCTTAAATAGCAAAATTGTGTGTTGGTAAATGTAGTGTCAGGCAAAGAACTGCAACGACAAAACCGGTGTTTTATTTTTTATGTTTAAATTTGGTAAAGGTTTTAGGCAAATGTTATAATATATACAAGATAAGAGGTAGGCCTACTAAACAAATACAATGGAACAGAAACTAGGAATATTAACTAAAATATCTATTAATGGACATAAACCGAAATTACAGTATACCACCCATATATATATTTTGCAACTGCGAAGAGACTGCATCAAAGAGTAAACTTTGTTCATCTAATAATTCCTATATGTGACAATTTTAGACTGTATTTTACTGTGCTTGGCATTTAAAGTCACATAAGTTAAATAAAATCAAAATGAAATACGCCAGGAGCTGCTGTCTGCAAAAATAACTATCATTATTTTTATTGTTTTAATTTTTAGGTCCCACGAGTCTGGTTCAACTTGTTAGTACAGACAGTACATACATATTATTCTATGATAGCAATCATTCTTAGACTGACACAATCGCACTTACAATTTATGTATACAGCTCACAAGATGTAATAATACGTTATAACTAAATACAAAAAAAATCCCTTTTTTATAAGCATACATCTAAACGTAATAGGAATCATTGTCTGTGTCTAGGCCCTCTAGCAACACAGAATTTTTCACATACATTTTACCTCAACTAAATTTTTAAGATTTTAAAGTTAGCAATGTTTTTTTTTTATTTCTGATAATATGTTATTGAATGATTTTGTCAGTTTGTACTTTGGACTTTTAATATATGTTGTGGTGTTTATTGCTTGTATAATGTGTATGGATATACTTATTAAACTGAAACATATTACTTTTGCTATGTTTGCCAAACATTTAGAATGCTAATTTGGTTACGTTGTTCATTGATAGCTTTAAATGAAAGATTTTCGGCTCAAAATACATACCACGTAAACATTTATCAAATATGCTGTTACTAATATGTCGAGCCCCTCTATTCTGAATTACTTCTGCGCTTCTTAGTAGTTTTGAATTACATGCTACCAAATACATAACATGTGAATGAAATGATAACGGAAAATAATATTATAAGGAGTCAGCACTCGCGACGACATTAGGTTGAGTGACCTGATAAGCCATGCCACCTCCCCCTCTCCTGCTGGCACCTCCACCCTCCCCTGTCTATAAACTCCTGGTGATGCAGACTAGTCGGCCTTGCTTGACGTCACAAGCTTTCTGAATAAGTGGACATCTGTCGATCATCCTTACAGGAATTCAGCTCGGGGGTTCATTAAATGTTACCACAACACCTAGAAAGTTCAGCTTAAATCAACCAGCATTGTTGGCGAGCTACGAGGATATTATGGGTGTCGTCATCAGCAACTATAAATACCGGCCCACTACGAGCAGCGAAAAGAGTGATCGTGGCATTTGGCCAGTAGGTGTGCACTGACTTCGCAGCGAAGGACGAGGAGGGACCAGCAGACTAAGGAGAGATTCTGCGCAAGTGCAGACAAGAGTGGCACTTTCGGAGTGATGTAAGTGTGAGAGTGGACAAACAGGTTGGACTGTAGCTGTACATTGCGAGACTTTTCTACAAAGAAACTTATGCGATCTGGGACTTAAGTAGAGTGTAAATAATATCTGCAAACGTGTATTTAAATAGTGTGAATAGCAAGGGTTGTATACTTAATATAGAATGTTTTATAGACATTGTAACAAATTAAGAATTTTATTTTATTTATTTAATAATCAAAAAAATTTATACAAACTAACCTGGCTGCGCACCTGATAGCAAAGTTGTTACAATACGACGTATTTTCTTAATGTTTACATTGTAATATACTGCCTCACTTTCCATCAGATAGCTGCTCCTAGTTTATTTTTATTTTTTTTAACATGAATATTCCACAAGTGTTTGTCAACTGTCAGGCCTAAAAATTTTGCAGTCAACTGTCTGTATTTGTTTAGGTTTATCACTATAACATCGTGTAGCATTGCATAGTAACAATTTAGTTGGTATTTTTTTATGGAAGTTAAATTCAGGCTTTTATTGTAATTTATATGTATTTTGGTAACATTCTAGCCAAACAATATTTTCTTTTAGTATTCTCGGTTACAGAAAAGGAAGGGAGAAAACTCAGTCACAAAAGCCTAAAATTCAATTCTGGTGTAATCAATAATTTTATGGCGGTTACTGGGCAGTCATTTTCAATTTGGTTCTAGAGGAGCCAGTGGTATTGTAATCACATGACGTTAGCACAGCCAATAGGAGCACGGCCTGTGATGATGTGTGTGACCCCTTCTAGTGAGTTTTGCTTCAGTTATTTTTTAGGACAAACCAAGACACCAGTGTCGTGGGGCTGCGCCTAAATTAATTATGAATTAGTATCGGGAGTGCAAATGTAACAAGTACAGGCAGCACAGAGGCCTTTTCTTCTGTAACACTGTTTCTTTCGGACATTATTTTAGACTCTCCGCTAAATTATTCCGCTCATACACGTACGCCTATAGGTGCAAGTTTCTCTTCTAAACTAATGCCACATATAAAGATGCAATACGTGCAGTTTTCTTTTCAAACTTTAAATCCTTGTGAACTTGTGCTGTATTTATATACTGACTTTCTCCAGTAAACCGGGTTCACCGTAACAGGATGAAAAGTTTGTACCTCGTGATGTAAATGAAGTTGAAATAAAGCTGAAACATATTGGGAATTCAAGTTTCATTCCTGGATAACACCTCTCAGTCAATTCATTGTAGAACATGTAACATTGTAGGTTTTTCATGTTTTGTAGGAATACAAGATATATATCTATATACATGTATACTTTTTTTTTTAATTTATACTTATAATTATATTTTTATTTTTCATATATACATACTGATGTTAAATTTAACAATATCTGTAGTAATTATTTAACTCAAGGAACAAATTTAATTAATTATTTAGGTTTTTATGCATGTGGGTATGTGTTGTGTTGTTTCGAGGACCCAAGGAACAAGCAGACTGTTTTTAAGGCAAGTGTGCACTAGGGTTTAGAATTATCCAGTTATGGCCAGTTGGCCGGGTAGCAACAAGCCGAGGTCTTTGTTTGCAAGATGCCCAATAACGACGAGGCGTGA
This sequence comes from Medauroidea extradentata, assembly GCA_003012365.1. NCBI lineage: Eukaryota > Metazoa > Arthropoda > Insecta > Phasmatodea > Phasmatidae > Medauroidea > Medauroidea extradentata. The sequence continues at coordinate 6,369 of PNEQ01092301.1, forward strand.
GTTTCATTTAGTCTCTAGAGGGTGATGTATGTATTGGGTAGCCAATAAGAGCGCTGCAATGTACGTAAGGCGAGAGGGACACTAGCAGCAACGTGCTTTGTTTTGTAACAGATGTTCCCCAGTACTCGGGAAGTCCGGACGCAGCTAAGGTGTAAGCCCAGTCCGTGTAGTCTTCTAAATGGAAGAAGTAGAGAAGTAGGCTAGACTATAAATGTATTGATGTGAATGGGAGTGGCAGAATTTAACATGCGTAGGTAGCAACAGCGGTCATTTTTATTTTGAACCTATTTCGGACACATTTCTTCCGCCTGTAAAACCAAAATGGTACAACAATTTATGCAAAACACTACATTCTTCAAAACTGAAGCCTTAACTTTGAAGACACGAGTAGCAAGGTCACAATTAAGATCTTTATCCAAACTTAGAATAGTCCTGAACACCTTCCTCGGCCAGTAACGTCTTCTGCATCTACTTCTGTAGTTCTTCTCGTGTGTATTTGGTGCAAGGGCACCAAATGTCTTGTTTGTAATCCTTGCCACAGTATGCTGGCACCAACAAGTGTACACAGTTGTACGTTTGTTCCGCACTACGCTGGTATACAGAGCTCGCCGACACAACCTCCTCTGATGTCTAAACAAATATATTAGGTCGTTACACATTTATATGATTTAGCTGCTCTAAAAATGAAAATACTGATACAAAAATGGAAGTTCTTTTAGACAACCATGTTACTGAACAATCAAAATCATCTTACAGCTCTCCCGCTTTTCTTGTACCAAAAGGTGATGATCAATGTCTTGAGGTGGACTAGGACCTACCGTAGTCTCAACAAAACCACGAATGTGCAAAAATCCATACTTCAAGATAAGTTCATAGATGGCATGCATTTAAAATGATCAACAGTTTGCTATAAATATGAATGTCTTATCTTTATTCCTGTAGTGATAATTGCAAGATCATATTATTCGAAAGTGGAACATTTCCGATAATTACTATGCCAAAAGAACGAATGTAGCACATTTGCGAAACCGTCTCTAATTCTTATTTATTTATCTTTTTTCAGCGAAAGTCACAAATGTAACACATTCACGATTTTGGCTCTTCAAAGAAAGTGCAGAATGTTAAATTATAATATGAATTTACCACATTTATTAAAATGACATAATTGGTTCACATTTAAAAGACACTAGACATTATAAGCTGATTTTTATGAAACAAATATATAATGTCACATACTGCAGGCATTATATTTTTTATGGTAACCCTAAATATCACGGATGCTTTGTGAAGTTCTCTCGCAAAATGCAAAGATGGTAGCCCTGAACCTGACAGACGAAGCAATCATACCCTTCATAATAATTTTTCGGAAGAAAACAAGAATCATATCTGACAGCACATTCTGCGGTATCCTTGTGTTGAATCCCATTATAGCAGACAGAAGACAAAAAGTATTTAGATTCTAGTTTACATATTTCTATAATACATTACAAATTCCAGACAGAATGTGAAGAAAAGAATTTGCCTTCTGTGACCTTTGCTAAGTATTGAACAATTTTTAAAGAGTATAATATGGGCTATTTATCCCAAAGAAGGACCAATGATGTTAATGCCTAGCTTATAATTCGCTGACATAAGAAGGCAAGGCAATAGGAAAGAGTATAGAATGACCGACATAAGGTAAAAGCAGAACTGGCAGTTAAGAACTCAAAAAAAAATTAACTGGCTGCAAATGATAATGAACATAAACATACCTTTAATTTTGATTTGCAATCTGTTTTAAATACTCCCAAAGGACCATGTGGACAAATATTTTACTTACGAACATTAGCTGTTTATAACATGACAGTCTACAATTTAAGCAATCAAGAAGAAGTATGTTATTTGTGGTATGAACTTGAAGGCAAGCAAGGAGCTGTTGAAATAGCAACTTGCTTTTACGACTATACGATAAGTCAAAAGAACATCGAAGAAGTTCGAATGATGTCAGATGGTTGAAGTGGACAAAAGAAGAATGTAATTTATGTATCAATGTGTACGACACTTTGTCAGGCTCATCCAGGGCTTAGAACCATCGAGCATTATTTGAAAGTGGACATACTGAAATGGAGTGTGATTTAATCCACTAGAAAATAGAAAAGAAATCCAAAAATGTCCCTGTTTATTTTCCCGAAGTATGGGCGCATTTAATACAAACGAACAGGAACAATCCTCGTCCATTTGTAATGAGAACAATGTTGAATGATTTTCTTGACTTTAAAACAGAATCAAAAATAATTTTAAAAATTCCAGTGAGATCCATTTGCTGGCTACTCTACCAATGTCTGCACCCAAGCACAAAGACTTGTGTAGTATGCGTGACAAGTTGATAATTCCGAGAGAACACCATGTATATTACCGTGCATTGAAGAGTGATGAAGGTGTTCATTACGCACTGCCAAAACCATTCAATGATGAATCAGAAGAAGAACAGACGTAATCTTACTACTATTTTTTTTTTTTTTTCAAATTGTATTGTTAATTGGTACTGAAGTTTAAGTTATGGTGATAATTTTTTAGAGCACCCATAAGAAGAATCTACAGGTTTTACTGACAAATGTTCTCTTTTTCATTTTCAAACTCTACTGCTAGGTGGTACCAAAATTGTGTTTGATTAACAATTTTAATAACACTGAAAAAAATGCATAAGATGTACAACTAAATATTTACTTTTTCATTATAACATTGCATTACCGTTGATGTGTGCCTAGCACACCCTCCCACCAGTCCGTCTGCCGCACTGTACTCTTTTAGTATGGCCCACACTTAGCGCGTGCTTTAAATCAAAAATATTACCTTCGGGAAATGATAATCCAACATAAGACATTTCAGAATACTAATAATGTTTCGTTATATTTTTTACTATTTTCCAGTGTCAACATTGTCTTTTGTAAATTTGTAAGTGTTTTGTACATGAACTACTTTGTGCCACGCAAAGTCAGCCCCCCTCGCAGAGCTGGCTTGGTGACGACAACGCCATCTTGAGTTGGTCGGAGTCAGACGTGAGTGGGAGATAGACGCTTCGTCTACCCCCGGGTCCTTCACCAGTTTTGCATCAGTCACTTTAGTTTTCAATAGTTCAGATTGTTAGTTACAGGAACAGTTTCATTGTTGTTTTGACCCTTGGCTCCTCACCATCTGCCGCGTCCTGGGGCTTAAATTCACTTCTTAAGTTCACCGCCAGCCTAGTGCTGTTTTCCCATGCAACTCACTGGAGGGGTTTATGCTCCAGGCCTGCTCAACTGGCACTGGCGTTCAGAAAATACTAGTTAATTGCTTATTGTGAGTAAACAACAGAAACTATCCACTTCTTTTTTATTAATACAGGATGTTACAAAAAAGAACGGCCAAACTTTCAGGAAACATTCCAAACACACAAAGAAAGAAAATATGTGACATGGACATATGTCCAGAAATGCTTAGTTACCATAGTACACCTCAATTCCTTACATCTCGTTTAATGTCATTGTAAAAAACATTTCGTGCAGACACTGTTCCAATTACCCAATGGAATGTTTCGTTAAAATGTACGTTACTTCCTAGGATCACCGTCAGGTGGACGACGTGATGGAAGGTAATGTGTGACTGCATTGCGTCTCTTCAACTCACATGAAATGATGGACTGGAGCACACAGGGGCCCACCTGGCGGTGAACTTAGGAAGTAAAGTACATTGTAAAGAACCAATCCATTGGGTATTTGGGACATTTTCTGTATGAAGTGTTATTTACAATGACATTTAACGAGATATAAGGAATAGAGCTCTACCATGGCAACCAAGCATTTCCGGACATGTCCATGTCACATATTTTCTTTCTTTGTGTGTGTGGAATGTTTCCTGAAAGTTTGGCCGTACTGTTTTGTAACATCCTGTATAGTACTTACTCATCCTGCCCCAAGTGATACGTAGTGTAACTATTTGAGTGTGTTGTGGCATGGAGACTTGCCCCTACAAGTCTCCGAAGAAACTATCGTTGGAGGGTGCAACACAATCAACTGGTATGTAGCCTGCCCCGTGGTCGTCGGCCTGTCGACCCTGGGATCATCATCATAATCAAAGGGGTTTCCTCTGCGGCTTCCAAACAGTGGTCCTGTCTCATCAAAATGTCGCCCGAACTTGTGGGGCGTAAAGACTACGGTACCACCAGATGATCACCATCACTTCAATAGCCAAGCAAATTCAGATTCTGCAGGGTATTGTATGCGCATATCCAGGGGATGCCGGCTGTACAGTTCCAGGCGAAACAGAAAGTTGGCCAGGCATATTGCGCAACAACCAAGCATGTGGCGTCATACCCCTCCCCACCTTGCCTGGGTGGTCGTACTACGCAGCTTCACGCGAGGCCCCGGAATGAACATGACTCCCCGACAAGTGAACTCGCCGAGAGGGGAAGAGGTGAGCTACCCTCCCTCCAAGAGCGATGCCGCCTCCTGCCTTCGCGATGCCATCGCCGAGATACCGCCTCTCCCCCACTCCCTCCCCTTGCCCTGAGTGCCGAGTCTGCCATGGCGGTCGCTTTGTGGAATTACGTCAACTCACACACAGAAATTGTGCGTGAGACCTTTGTGTGGACATTCTAACTGTGAGTCTTACATTGAATACTGAGAAGGTATTGGAGAGATTGGTGGTTCGGTATGTAGTGCATGTTACGAGCGAGTGGAACTTATTGTAGGATTATCAACATGGACTTAGGAATGGTTTTTCACGTGAGCCACAGCTGGCTGAGCGACTTGGTATATGCAGTTGATTAGGGTTGATTAGGGGAAGTAGGTAGATCCCTACTTCATTGCCTTCGAGAAAGCATTCGATATGGTGCCTCATAGGGTGTTAGGAAAATTGATGAATTACTGGAGACTTCCTTAAGATGCGGGTACAGAGGGTAAAAGGTGGGAAACTCCTCATCATAAGAGGGTGGGGTTACAACGGGTGCGCCACTCAGAAGCACGCTGGGCCCTTGTTGCTTATAACAATGGCAAATGACATAGGCGTTGGGGTGAGTGGCAAAATAGGCTTGTTTGCTGATGACTGTGAGTGGAAAATTTTGGTCAGCGCTTAATATGGAGGTCTTTAGTGCTGGTGAGGGAAACTATGAAACCCAGAGAAAACCAGCCGACGCACGGCATCGTCCGGCATGATTCCAACACGGGAAAATCCAGGAACCGTCCCACCGGGAATGGAACCAGGATCACCTTTGTGGACATATGACTGTGTTTTATATACAGATGTGGCTGGAGGAACCAAGTCTCATAATGACACTAATAGGTTACGAAAGTGAACGGAAGAAAACAAAATATAATAAACATGAGAAGACAGATATTGTTAGGTTTACGAGGAACAAGGTGTCTATCACAATGGTACAACCAAAGAGTATGCGTCAGCAGAGTGGGACCCGTACATGTAACTAAAGATTCGGGAACTGGAGAAGGTGCAAAGACAGGCAGCAAGGTGGGTGGAGGATAAATAGAGAAGCAAGGGCAGACTGGTGAGGACGAAGGGAACATTCGGACATCTGTGGTGCTGAAGGAACTGGTAGGAACTCGTTGAAAGAAAGGAGAAGAGTGGAAAGGCTGGTCAGGATGTACACGATGGCAAATGGTGAAGGAGGCTGGGGTAAGTCAGGCTGCCTATTAACTAATGCAGGGTGTAGAGGAAGAAGGAATAACAGCGAGAAGATCCATGTGATGATCAGAATAGAATGGTAGGCAGTCAATGCTTAGGAGGTCGATGAGTGAGTGGAATTTACTTCGGGAAGGGTTGGTGACAGTAAAGGGATATGGGAAAGTTTATGAGGGGATTGAGGAGGTCACAACTTGCCACTGTGCAGTTGTCCAATTGCAAGTTGTTGTTGTTATTACTATGTGTCTATAGAATATTTATTTATAAACACTGTAAGAAAATGTGACTGTTTTCACATAGGCCCTATTGTTTCATTTAAGTTGTTCTTGGTCATTTAACTTATCTCTACTGACATTTTGTGTTTCATTAATGCCTGTATTTAATAAAAATAAAAAATACAAAAATTAATTAGAACTGCAGTTTTCTTGCAAATAACATGGGACACAGGGTCACAGGTAAAATAAGACTGCTTGCAGATGACTGTGTACTGTATACAGAGGTGGGCAGTGGAATCAACTTGCAGGAGGATATTGATAGGTTGTGGTCCTGGACAGTGGAGAACAGAATGAAGATTAGGCAATGTATGTAAAACCAAGTTGGTGTGGTGAGGTTTAATAAGACGAGAGTGGTGAGTGGAGAGATAAACAGATGGGATGGACAGGAGATAGAGGAAGCCACAGAAAATAAGCAGCTGGGAGTTGTGATACAGGCAGATCTAAGGTGGACAAAGCAGGTGTAGGCCTACAGAGTGGTTAAGAAGGGAAGAAGGGCTTTAGGACTGCTCGGGAGAGTGTAGAAGGGAGTTAGCAGTATTGGAATATGCTGCTACTGAGTGGGATCTGTACGTGGAGGTGGAAGTGCAGGAGCTGGAGAAGGTGCAGAGAAGGGCAGCGAGGTGGGCGCTGAATAAATGGAAAAGGCAGGGTCAGGCTGGTGAGGAGGAAAGGAATTTAGGCCTGGTGTTATGATGCAGACCGTTGAGGGACAGGAAGAGGGTGGAGAGGCTCCTCAGGTTGTATAGGGTGATAAATGGGGAGGGGGGGGAGAGGGAAATTTGGCCTGCAAATTAACTAAGGGAACTCTTAAGGGTAAAGGCCACAACAGTGAGAAAATTCAGAGGGTGTGGAGGAGAACGAAGAGGGGTAGACAGTTGATGCTTGTGAGGACAGTGAGTGAAATGCACTGCGCGAGTTGTATCTGTGATGGGGGTTGAAAGGTTTAGGAAGGGAACTGGAGGGGGGGGATAGGGAGGAATCTGCTCGTTACCAGGCATTAGCCAAATTGTGAGTATAAAAAACTTATTATATTATTATTGTAAGACTGTAACCTCTATTTTATTAAATTATATGTACTAATCACATAGGTGTAACATATTTTTACTACTACAATTTATTTTCTTTAGGTAGGCCTACCTATGTCAGATTCTGTTACTACAATCCCAAACACTGGTCAATACAATTTTCGAATTCTTACATATTGAAGACTCACTACCTTTTAAGGATGTCGGGGTAGCATTTAACAACGCATTTCGAAAATAAAAACGTCACAAAAAGACGAAACAACTTTTCCGTGATCTAATATCTAATATTTTTTAGACCATAATAGAACTTGTTAATTGTTAGAACAGAAAATGTAGGGACTGATCGCAGAGCTTACGGTTTTCCTTACAGATATCTGAGCATGCTTACCTCGGCTGTATAGGTTCGCTAGTTCCTGTGCGCCCTTGTGATGCGGACCCCACCTAGGTTTTATCTTCTCTTCGTGTGTCACTGCTGAATTTGCATTCGGATCATCTTCCAACATCGAATTCTCATAAATTTGTTGATCTGTCTTTACTGGACTTAAAAAATTACACGCCATACTGATTTTAAATACAGCTCTCTTTAAATTGTCTGCGCCTCCATCACATCACAAAACATAACACACGATGCACCCACATTGCAACCTATAGAATGAAACCAACAAAATAATTTTGACCTACGTTAATACGTGAAAGTTAATTAAGTAGTTTGATTCATTACGAGTCACGTGTTAATATAGGAGATGTCACTAATAAGGCTTAAGATAAACAGCGGTGCGAATAACATGACAGCGTTCGTCCCAAGACGCCAATAAACAATTTCGGTCTGTTATAATGTGCAAAAGACACTGTGAGAAAAGGGGTTCAGAAGGAATCCTAACCTAAAACAGAACAGAGGACGTGCATTTTAGGCATGATGTGTTTACCGTGTATCCTATGTGTACACTGTGGAAAAGTGGTAATTAAACGACACGCCCCTCCGACCGAGTCATGTGTTGACATTTGTTGTTTAAATAGCTTTCGCGAGTATGAAAGCAAATTACACTATTTGCGAATAAAACCAGAAGAAATTTTAACCAAGTGACATTTTCTTTTTAAAGCGCACCTAACATTAATTGTATTACAAGCTCAACTTTTATTTGACCAATTTCCGACTCTACCGCATATAGCGGCGAAAAGTGACACCTGAGGTGCTTACGGGAACATTCTAGGTGTAATTCTACTGGGTAGTATTGGTCACATGACATGGGGGTCTATTCACTAACTTTTAAGGTAACCTTTACTTGAGAGTTACGGCCAGTCACCATGGGCCTTATTCATAGTCGTGAGATAGTTCCGAGATGATCCTGAGATCATCTTGTGCCAGTTAGTCCAGGGTTGGTCCTATAGTCCGGACCAAGTGTTACCTTATTCATAAACGCCAAGTAACGTCGGACTAGATATAGTCCGCGTTTTTGACCCGGACTAGTGCGGGATTATCGTCGGACTAATTTTTTGTCTTATTCATAGACGCGGACTATATCTAGTCCGACGTAACTTGGCGTTTATGAATAAGGTAATACTTGGTCCGGACTATGGGAGATGCAAAGCAAAGTGGCTGACATCTGGTGGTGAACTTCTGAACCTTCGGAATGGTGATACAGACTGCAGACGCTATATTGTACACGCGCGTAGCGAAGCAATTTAAAGTCTATAAATAATTACTAGGTGGCAACAGTACTATTCTCCGTTGTAAAAATAAAAGAGTTTTATTAAAAATATGTTTATACATGTATGTAAAGAGCACTGTCGATAGGTAACAGTGTAAAATTATCGTTACGAGTGTAGTCATTATTTTCACACATCGTAACTTCTGCCAAACTAATTGTATTCGTAATTATTATAAACAGTATTCTCTAAACTAATTCTGTATTACTTTTTTGTATTTTCTTTACCAATTTGTGTATGTATTGTAGTAAACACGTAGCTTTCATTATAGCTGGTTTATTTAGAACTAACAAGGTTAGGCCTAACCTCGTCCATTTACTGAATACTAAATTGTTGAAATTATATAGTCGTAGACGTGTCTATACATTTGTAAGCGTTAAAATACAAACTTAGCATGCGTGTCTTATTAAAATAATTTTCCGTTTTATGTTTATTTTTTAAAAGTAGATTATTTTCCTACATGAAAATATTACGAAAAATTTTCCGAAGCTATGTTTTCAGAACGTTTCGTAAATATCTAGTAACGTGAAAATTACAAGCTCATACTATCCCTTTTTTATATAAAGTAGTAGTCTACTTACAATAACGATAATATTAATATATGTTGTAACAACAGCATGAACTAACCTTCAAGCATAATGTAACCTATAAGCATTCTAAACGGACAGTTTTCATGCGCACAAATTTTAATCAATTTTGTAGTTTTCCAAAAAGATCATATTAAATTTTTTTCTTATAAATTGTACTTTCCGCAAAACAAGATCGTTTACTGCTACACTCTCTCAATTCGGCTTTATTTCGCATCGCTTCTAATACACACGTCAGTGAATATATGGGATATATTAAACAATTTATTACATGTTCTGTGTTAAATAGTTCGTCGTGTTCAATATTGGTTTTATATACATTAATTTAAGCCTGCATTTATCCACACGAGCCCTTAAAAATGAAAATAAACACACGTTTCCGTTACCACGCATACGAAAAATACGTTTCTATCACCATTCCTGCCGTCTGCAAGGCGCGACAGTGCTGCACCTAGCGTTGCTTTGCATCTCCCATAGGACCAACCCTGGGGGTCTATTCACTAACTTTTAAGGTAACCGTAACTTGAGAGTTACGGCCAGTCACCTTAACATTTGCCGTAAATTTTTTCGGAGCGATTCAGTAAGCATTTTGCTTACCTTAACTTGAAAGTGAGCGACCGTAAGTTAACAGATGGGGTCTAGGGTGGTGTTAACTTACTGGCTTGCCGTAACTTGTTTACAAATGTGTAAAAAATCATGGCGGATTAGTGAGGTTAGAACATTTCATAGTCCGAAACGACTGTAGTGAAATTAATTTATGTTGGATTTGCGAAAAATCCACCGTAACTTAAATCATTATTATTTTAGATGGAAAAACCATACAGCTCATGTGTATATTCGTCTTAATAAAATATTCGTACAGGGAACAGTATCTGTAGAGTGACGAGTCGTATTTTTGACGTAATTATAGGTGTTGCATATTCAAGATGTTAATTAATGACAAAACACGAGCTGTTTACAATTAATAAGTGTCTGTGTTTTAAGCGAAGGGTTTGTTGTTCAAATTGTGAGTGGAAACATATTCTGTGTCAGACAGGCTTGCTTGACTACTCCTGTGTCTTTTATTTTTTTCAAATCGCTACTGCATAAAATAAATGTGTTTCGTTGAACTTTTAAGTTACGCGTCCTAAATAAACCATTATAATTAAAATCAGTGCGGTATACGAGCTAGGTTATATTTTAGAAAATTGCACATCAGTACAGTAACTTAGGCTTTGTTAGGCCCTCGGAGAAAACATTTTGCAGTTGTTTTCATATCGCTACAGTTCAACATTTTTTTTTGTTTGAGGAATTGAATTCTTTCTATCCAACTAATTACCCACAGAACTAACTTGAGCCAGTCGTCACATTTCAATATACAGATGTCAGAAAGTCACCCCTGCTTACAGTAAGTTATATGTAAAAGTTCATACCAAATAAAATTTACACCCTCTGTAAAACAGCATTATCATGACTGTGTACACTATTCTTAGTAATAATAATAACCTTGCAATTGGGCTGACGCCTGCAAACAACTACATAACCTCTCAATCGTTTTCCCTCAACAAGTGCTTCGTGAACTTCCACACATACCTACCTGTAACCAAATCTTCCTGCAACACAATCCACTACCTAACTGTTCTCATTAATACAGACTGCCCTCCCTGCTTTGTCCTTCGCCAAGTTCTCTGAATCCAACCAATGTTTTTTACGTAACTCTGTACACACCTTAAAATAAA